>JAODAL010015770.1:0-82728 GCA_025379985.1 Phyllomedusa bahiana | reverse complement strand
AGGGAGGAGCAAAATGCGGAGCCAAAAAGATGGCTTTTGGGCCCCCGAGCCAGTGGAGTAGGCTGGGGGAACGGGGTTTTTCCCTTTTGGGGGTTTTTGGTCGCGGGCGATGTTAGCCCCAAGGACCCGGGCCCCAGGACGGTTGTGTTTTTGGGTTTGTTGGGGATAGTGTTTTGGGGGGTATAATATTATATAAAATTTTTATAATTTTAAAAGATAATTTTTTAAAATGGGCTTTAGGTTTTGGGGGTAAGGGGTATTTGGAGGACATTTACATTTTTTTTTTTTAATAAATATATATTTTAAAAAATCCCCGCCCCACTTTTTTGGGTAACCATGTAGTAAGGGTTTGGCCCCCTTTTTTCCCTTCAGAATGCCTAATTTCTTTGTGGCTAATTCCACAAGGTGTTGCAACGTGTCAATTGGTCCCAAAAGGGGCCCAAAGAGTCCCAAGAAAAATTTTCCCCCACCCCTAACCACCCCACCAGCCTGAACTTTGATACAAGGCAGGAGGACCCCTTTTCTGTTGTTGACGCCAATTTGACCCTCCACCCGAATGTCCAGCAAAAAACGAGACCCATCAGCCGGCAAGTTTTTCCAATCTTCTACCCCCCAATTTCGTGAGCTTGGCAAATTGGAGCCTCATTTTCCCCTGTTCTTAGCTGAAAGGAGTGGCACCCGGTGTGGTTTCTGCTGCGTGCCCTTTCCCCTCAATTTTGCCGTACGTGCGTTCAGGAGCTCTTTTGGCCTCCCTTTGGTTGAAACGGGGGCTATTTGAGTCACTTTTTTCCCCTTTCTTAGCTCGAACCAGTCTGCCCATTCTCCTTTGACTCTGGCACAACAAGGCATTTCCGCCCACGGATGCCGCTCCCTGGATTTTTTTTCTTTTTCGGCCCATTCTCTGTAAACCCTAGAGATGTTGTCGTGAAAATCCCAGGAGATCAGCGTTTCTGAAATACAAAAAGACCAGCCCTTCTGGCACCAACAACCATGCCACGTTCAAAGGGCACTCAAATACCTTTTTTCCCCATACTGTGCCCGGGGTTTTAACTGCAGGGATTGTCTTGCCATGTCTACATGCAAAAGCACGAGTTGCCGCCTGTGATTGGCTGTTAGAAATTTAAATGTTAACGGCGTTTGGAAAGGGGTACCTAATAAAGGGGCCGGTGAGTGTTATATATATATTTACAGGGGTTTTTGTTTTTGTATTTATACTGGTTGTTAAAATTTATATTTTGTTTGTTAATAAAAACGGGTGTGTGGCCAATTCATTCCAAGTCGGTATCAGTTTCTCATTGGGGGGGCCCGGTAGCAAAAGGGGTAAAGGAAGGGGGAAAAAGGGAGGGGGGGGTCGGTGTGGGGGGTGCTTGACAGGTGAGGAGGTCAAAGCTACCTCAGCGATGCCTTGGGGTCATGTATCTACGTTTCTTCTGTGTCCTGCCGTTGTACCAATGTGTTTCTTGCCTGGGACTCTGTCATCTGCCTGTGCTCGGTGTCTTTTATCCTGCACTTCAGCTATCACTACGAGTAGCCACGTCATTGTAGCCCCTTAGACGCCGCTCCCTGGTGTGATCTCCACATTACTATCTACGTTCCCAATGGCCCAAAGAATCTACAATACACGGCATTTGACGAGTCAGTGCCTGCTGTACCCGTTGAAACGTGACAATCTGCTTATGTTTCTTTAATCCTTATTTTGCATTATGCTGGTGACATTTTGTGGCTTCGAAACCAACTGCCATTCTTCCACAGAGATATGGTTTCAACGTGCAATGACGTAATGTCATCATATATTATGTAGTAGGTCATTTACTTGAATGGATGCCATATACTATCCCATTTTGCAGTGGTCGCCAGCAATTACAACTAATTATTGGGGGCTCAGCTGATAGACGAGTACATTACCTATGATTTCTCATTTAGACACAGTAAGGTATTGTCCAGATGGAACAATACATATGAAGGTTCAAGAACTTCACATGACTGTAGTAAAATACACCTGAAGTACGACCCGCAAATACAGAAACCCACTCTTAGGGTGCTCTTGTGCAGGCAAACATATGAGACAGCCCTGGGATCATTACCAGATCCTGAGCTGTCTTTATGGTAATACCAGCCACCAGGACTGATAATCACCACTACATGGGGTAGATGATGTGGTTAAGTGTTGTTTGTCGGTGTTGTATGAATACTACCTAGAAGTGAAGTTCCCTGTGTCAATTACCATTCTGTGTACAAAATGTCTGGTTTCACTTCTTTGCTATTATGAAATGCTTTTGCACTCTTCAATGAAGCTGAGAAAAACTCATTTTTATTTTTTATTTTCTCCAATTCTATATATTCTTCCTGCATCCGCCACTATACAATACATGTGGGACAAGTGCAGGACATTACCTGATTATAAAACATTTGTTTTTTATTGAGCTGTTAACATTGATGGCAGATGCTTTTGGCTGGGCAGCTTCTTGATTGTCTGTTTTGTGGATCCCTTTATAGGAGACCTTAAAAATAGAATAATGTTTAATACACATTTTAGATGAAAATCAGGTTAGGATCTTGAAACATAGAATCTGTCTCACTAAAATAAGCAGCCCAGTTGCTCCTATGAAAGAGCAGAAGCTGTCATTTTGCCACTATCCATTGTTGCTGATGTGACAGGTTTTACTGTACGTTTTCATTTAAGTTTTTTTAATGTTTTTTGCAAAATATACTACAAAAATTCATGACTAAGACACTGCAAAAACCCCACAAGGCAACGTGCTCAAAACTCTTCTCGAAATGCAAGTTTGGAAACAAAAATATGAGACGTTTGGGTAGACTTCCCTGTATTGATGTTACCAGTATCTGGCATGATTGACCTCACATCATACAACAGAATGTGCCAACGTGGCTACTACGAGGCTCATCTTCCACCTTTCCTCTGTGTATGAACCTAACTGTAAATAATCAACCTTTAAGAGCCTTTTTGGACCAAGACATTTTTTCATCGCTGTTTTTTTATTTTCCCATCTTTAACTGTAAGAGTGCCTGTTTGATTTGTAGGACAAAT
Organism: Phyllomedusa bahiana; assembly: GCA_025379985.1. Taxonomy (NCBI): domain Eukaryota; kingdom Metazoa; phylum Chordata; class Amphibia; order Anura; family Hylidae; genus Phyllomedusa; species Phyllomedusa bahiana. Next base: position 79,679 of record JAODAL010015770.1, on the reverse strand, counting down.
TCTGTTTTTTGGAGGCTCCTTTTTGGCGGTACTTATAGTTTGTTAAATAATTTTAATTTGTTTATAAATAAGTCAGCAATACCACGGTTAGTTTTTGCAATTTTACTGTGGGGCATATTAATTAATCTGTTAACTTTATTGCACTGAATGGTATGAATATGGAAATGCCAAATATGTATCATTTATGTTTCAGCATTTTTAAAAATTAAAAGATTTCTTTTTTATTTCTTGTGTTGTTACATTCTGAAGGGCAATTTTTTAAAACTCTTTTTACATAGCTTTATGGGACATTTTCTTAACAGAAAAGTTGTAGATTTAATTGGTAAAAATTTTGGGGTACACTGAATTTAGAAAAAGGAAAGAAAACAGTGTCTCAAAAGAAAACATCCCAAAATTACTTGTCACGGAAAAATATATTCTACTAATACATAACCTTTAATTCAAATCTTTAAAATATATAGCAAAAGTAGGACTCACTAATCAGCCATGGGCATTTAATAGGTCCTGTAATCCTCCTGCAGAAAGTCTAACAGCAAGACAATCGTTGCAAACCCATGCTGAAAAGTAAAGGGTTAATATCAAACCTGGATTCCCTTTCCCTGTAACAAAGGAAACCCTATTTCAACCCTTAGCGGGAATTTTGTCCTGAAAATGGCGGTCCCGCAAACCTGTACCTATTGCACCCTAGAAAGCTGTCCCTAATTTTCTGGTTTAGACTCACCCAGACGTGTTTTGTTCAGGAATCACTGAACTGAACTCTTCAGTAGGTAGCCAAAAAACATTTCTTGTACAGTGGCAAATAAAGGGTGCCAATCTAAATTTTAGGAGGGAAAGAGGGCTAGTATGCCCACAAAGAGTTGTTATCCTCTTAGTTTTCCTCTTAGTTGAATTTAGCTTTTTTAACATTTTCTTTTTTGGAGAAAAGGGAATTGGTAAAAAGCCATCTTTTTAATTTTTTTTTCAGGCGATGCTGAATAGATATATGTTATCCTCCTTCTACAGGTCACTACTATATAAAATGTCTTTTTTTTGTATTTTAAAGTATTGTCATGTGCCTATATATTTTCTGATGGGCAATCTATCACACCTCTGACATCGCTTAATACCCTTTTAACTATGCTAGAACTGGGCACCTCTGTTACGTGTCTGACTGCCATAGTAATCAGGTAGCAAGCCACGATTCCATTGCAGGTGTGCTGCTTGAAAGGGGAAGCCCTCTGTCATTGTCATTAGGTCCTGCGATTGCATGTGACATCTAAGGGCTTAAATAACAGGCGGTTGAGCTTTTGCTCAAGATGGTTCATAGGCCCTTTCACACATTATGGGCGACATGTATCATTTTTAGCTCCCGGACGCCATTTTTTTTGCATACATTAGTAGCGTAGAATGCGGCAGAATCTATGAACCTGTTCTACTGCGGGTCATAGATTTAGCACTTTCTAGCTAGAAAGCGCCAATTCTGGCTCAGGTAAACCACTTTTAAAGTGGTTTACCTGTTACATCAGTAATGTGCCTGGATTTGCCGCACTGAAGCTATAAATGTGTAGCTTTGTACGGTTGTAGTGCAACACACCTCTAGCACGAGACCCGATCTCAGATGCATTACAAAGTGCCATGGGTGCTTTAAAATGTGTCTAATTGTGGAGTGCACCTGTTCATACATCGAGCGCAAAGGGCTGCACCAGTTTTTGGGCTGAAAGGACACCAGATAATTGGTGCAGCCCTGAACATATATGGCACCCTATGTTTTGGCGGGGCAATGGTCATCTTCAGGAGTATGGTTCTCAAACATAGGCTCATTTTTCAGATTTAGGCTAAGGGCGGCTCAGTGCTGTCCATGGGTGCACTTACATAAAATCCCTTATGCCTTTTCATACAGTGCATTCGGATATACATGTATGGCCAAGAATGTTATTGTACATCACTCACATATTCCATAATCTGATTTGTGGGGGGTCTGGAAACCATGATAAACCCAAGATTAAGGGACTTAAGTCCGTTAGGCTTTTCTTAGGTTACCAGCAAGGCTACTGTGCCGGAAATTGTAACACAGGCCCATTCAGGTGAATTATGTTGAAGTTCCCTGCACAATGGGTAGATGGAGAAATTACTGTGAGGGGTTGAGGTCCTGACAGACAGACCATTATCAGTCCGTAGGTAATGGCATATTTTAGTTATATGTCATCACTTACTATGGTGATAAAACTATTTTAACTAAATAAATTGTGGTTTTGGTAGATAAGACCAATAACAGAAATGTAACATAAATATATTTATCATACGATATGCTAGATATTTGCCAAAATAATATTTTTTTTGTCCGGGACTTAATCTTACAAAACAAATACACAATGAGACTATTCCTCAGTTTTAATTTGTATAAAATAAGGTTTTTAATTTTAACATTTGTTCCTGCAAACATAGAGCCAAAATCTTCTGGCTGTTTTTGGCATGGTCGATTCCCTTAATGGCCAGCAGGTGTCAGTATTATACTTTTGGACCGCATGTACTTCCGCATATCATTGTGATGTAAAATATCCATCTCGCTTTAAAACAAAACCCATAAGCACTTCCTTCTGGCTATTGTAAGTTTATCAAGTAAAGGTCAATTAAATCCATTAAATCAATATTGATTTATCCCTTGGATAGAAGCAGGAGGAATATTATATTTAGCTGTACAAAAGTAATCTTACAGCTCATTGTTTCCACTGCATCAATTTATTCTCTCTTTTAATAAATGACTCTATTCATATTGATTTTGTATACAGTATGATAATGGTTTTGACAATAAATAGGATTATTCTTTTTTTTTCTCTTTTTGCAGATAAGAAGCCTATTAACATTTGATGCAAGAATTGAATAGACTTGATGAGTGGCAGTCGGGGGTTTTAGTAATGGTGAGAAGAGAGAAGACTGTGCAGTGTTTTGTGCATATGTAATTATTTGTTTTCTCCAAATTTGCATATTATTTTCGCTTTTAGAAGACGGCATCTGGGAGGCTGTTGTTCACATTGTATGGCTTCCTAAGGTCAGCAGCTCAAGAGACACAAAAGAAATGAAAATCAGACAATTTGTTAATTCTAGTCATTCTTAAACTGAAAAAGTAACATTCATTTGAGACAAAGTTTGCATCAACTGTAAATGTTAAGATTTTAAAATAGTATTTACTGAATGAAAGTGAATATTTAATCCCCTTTGTGTAGACCTGCTGGTGAGAAGGGGAAAAGTTATAAAGTGTTCAACTTTGGTGAACTTGGAGACCACATAACTCTGCAGATTTCACCTCCTATTAAAATATAGATAAGGGCGCATCCCCACGGCATAGGACAAATACCGGGCGGTTTGCCGGCCGTATTTGTCAGTGTTTTGCGCCCGTCCCCACGACCGCGGGGGGGACGGCTTTTCTCCGCGATGAGCGGAGAAGAGCCCTCCCCCCGCCCATTGAGAATCACATATTCCATCCGAAAACCGGACGGAAGATGGTGCTTGCACAATGTGTTGCCGCCGGACCGGCGGCGGCAAAACTTCCAGGCGGAAAACCCGTGCAGTGGGGACTGCTGCACGGGTTCTCCATATAGCACAATGGTGCTCATTTTCTGCCGGTTTTTCAGGCAGTCTGAAAAACCGCAAACCGGCTGAAAAACCGGCCGAAAACCCGTGCCGTGGGGACATGCCCTAACACTGACTAATAAAAGGATCTTCTCTTCAGGGGACTCATAGCAGTTACATGGGCTACAGCATCAATCATCTGAACCTCCCATGCTCGCCTCCAAGACTTTGCATGTGCTGCACCAGTTCTCTAGAATATACTACCCTGTAGTATCAGGCAAACTTATAAGGCTCTTAGTTTTAAACGTTCCCTGAGAATATATATTCTTAGGCCGGCCAAGATCCCTAATTGCTAACCCCTGCTCAGTCACACACTTCTGACACTCCATGCACTTCGGCACTCACAGGCACTTATCTGTATATAAATTTACAGTCTTCGGCAGCAGGGTCATCCCCTTCTTATGTAAATTACTCTGTATTTATGAAACATGGTTGGACCATCAAGTAAACCAAGCACTTCTCACCTTTCGTCTCACCCCTCCACACATAGATTGTAAGCTCTTGTGAGCAGGGCCCCCACACCTTGTGTCTGATCTGTTAGTAGCCTCTCACTATATAATGTTTGTTTTTTGTCTGTATTTATACCTTCTCATGCATATTTGGGAACACCAAGTCAGATATGTATGGATTTTATTTATTACTCCTTCATTGTAGTTGTCCTTCAGGATTCAATAGTTAACAATATTTCAATATAGCAGTCCAACTCAAAACGTATACCTTAATCAGCAGTAAGTCTCCATGTGAGCTATCTCCAAAGCTCTTTCACGCTTAAATCTAATTGAAGGTAGACTCCTTAAATTACATTTCTCATATTTATTTAGTAGACATAAAGTGATGTGGTATACTTAAGTCTTAAGTCCGGTATAGAACCTCCATCAGTCCATTAGAAAGTCCACTGTGGATAGCAGGGAGGCGCCTAACATCGGGCGAGATGCACACCTGTGCTGCAACGTTTCGAAGGAGTAATCTCAAGCATTGGTTTACTCACCATGCTCTTTCACAGAGTCAGAACCAGCTTCAAACTCACACTTTCTGGTCAGGCTGTGCATACTTCTACAGCAGTGATGGGCATATCAACTTTGTTATTTCTAGCTGGGCCTGTTATAGTGACATGACTACAGGACATTTATAATATTTAGTGCACTATACTATAGTGCTTTAAGGCTGAAGGTTGCTTTCAAACTGTCCCTTTTTGGTGAGTTTTTTGATGAGTTTTTGATGCATTTTTGCATAAATGCACCAAAACTCTTCTGTGTTAGAGATAAGATTTAGCAGGGAGTGACTCATCATGGTCGGACTGACTGGATGACGAAAACTTGGATCGATCAGATAAGATATTACTGTAGTTACTAAAGTATACATCTGTTTTAGGGTGAGGGCCCCGGAGAAGGAGCATTCCTGTTCATTTCCAGTTCTGGCTCCTATGTTTAATAATCCACCAACAGCAATTGCATCTACAGTACTACATGTCACTGATGAGCTCAAAGAACTTGGTTACACCATTCTGTTTTTAAAGGAAAGGTCCAGCACAGTGTCACAGGGTTTGTGCTATTATAGTGGGCAAAATGGTTTTCTATGCCTGGATTGTCTGATCTGTCCTCCTAGACCAGAAAACTCCATGGTCTAATTTTTTACTGGGCAGGTAACCTTCCCCCAAGAAGGACTTACTCTTTCTCCAAAGTAATAATACTTTTATCTGTAATTGTTAATGTTTGTAGAATTGCTTAAGGATTTCAATAAGCTGCAGGGAACTTATTAGACTATTATTTGTCCTAAAGATTGCAGGTCTCTTTGAAACCTTTGGGCAAACTACTTTGTTGAACCCTTTAAGGGCCAAGTGCTTTTTTTCCCATCATATTAATTTTTTCAGCCCCGCCTTCCGAGAGCCATAACGTTTTTCGTTTTTCCATCTCTCGGGGGTTTTGTTTTTATGTTGTTCACTATTCTGTATAAAAGATGTATCTATATATCTATCTGCAGGTTGGTAAAATTACATTTATACCAAATATGTAAAATTTCCGCAATGTTTTAGAACTTTTTAAAAAGTAAAAACATTATTTCTTAAATTTGTGCTGCAGCCCCATTTTCTGCGACCAATATCTTTTTTGTTCTTCCTTATATGTACCTGAAATGTTATTTTTTTATACATACAACTATTTGATCACGTTATATTCCAATTTTTTTCGGATACAAAATGACACCATTAATTTTTTTTTTCTTGTACGGTGTTTACCATGTGGGACAAATGATGTTGTATTTTAATAGATCAGACTTTTATGGATGCGACAATATTAATTATGTGTAACTTTTTTGATTTTTTTTATTTTTTTATTTGTAAAATGAAAAGTGGGCTGATTTGAACTTTTAATATTTGTAATTATTTTTTATAATTTTATTTATTTATTTCTATTTATACATTCACTCCCCCGAAGGTACTTAAACACTAGAGAGTGCCACCATCAGTACACTGTTTTGCAATATGTATATAATAAAGAAGGGTGTAAAAAGATGTCAGGAAGTCATAGGAGCAGTGAGATGGAATCCTTGAAAGCCTTTATTAGGCTTCTGGCTGCCACAGCAACTGCATGGCGCTCTGTGATGTCTTCAAAGTTGGGGAATCAGGTGGAAGAATGGTGCGCAGCCACTGTTCTTCATTGAAGTATATGCTGCGGTTCGGCCGGCTCTGATCTCTGCTGGTACTGGACGGTGTCAGTTGTATCTAAAAGCTGACACCTGCCAAGTATGGAGAGGGCTTAGTGGGTGAACCTACTCCACACTTGCTTAGTGTCGCCATGATGTACTGGTACGTCATGGTGCGCTAAGGGGTTAAAGGTTACCTGTCACTTAGCTTATGTTGCCCTCACTGATGACAGCAAAAGCTAATGACAGATTTGTTGTTTCCACTGCTGTGTTCCTTATTGTTTATATAGATTGGGAATACAGTAGTTACAGAACTTTTACTACTCAAATCTTGCAGCTTACTCTGCCAGAGGGGGACTGTTTAAATCCCAATTTAAATTGAACCCCTAAATATATTGGGCAATTCAGGGATGAAATACTAGTTGTGAATTTTGCCATTAAGCTCCTTGTTAGAGAGCAGCAAGTTGTGCAAAAAGTGCATTGAACACTTGGACAAGTGTACTCTAAAGTTAAGAGATGGTTTTATCTAGAGCATTTAAAAAAAAATCAAGAAATTTTATGTTCATCCTGAAATTTCAACCAAAAGCCAAATATTCCTAACTTTTTGTGAGTAATGTATATATTCTTCTCCAGAGGTGGATGTGAAAGCAACTTATGCCCTTTATGTTAAACATCCATGTACACATATATATATATATATATATATATTTTGTTGCTGCCACTAAAATTGCCGTCAAACGTTGATAAGCTTTATAAACATTCTCTATTTCCAACTTCACCAAACATTGCAACATGGCAATTTTTCATCTTATCGTAATATGTAAGTTATACACATAACGTGATTCCTTAGTCCAAGCAACCATTTTAGACTGTTTCTTTTTGGCTCTTTAGTTCAGTGTTATTTAAGAGCTGAATTGTCCTGTGTGCGCACTACTGATAGGTAATGTGACACACCTGCTATGTTTTAAGGGAACAGGTCTGATCAATTTAAATGCTTTGCATTTTTTCATTAGCCAATGCACACATAGAATTTAAGAACATGTGCAGTATATCTTGTGTAGTTGCCTTTTTCCATTTTTAGTATGGGCAATTTATATCCTTAAAGGGGTTTTCTCACTACATTGAACCATCTTACTTCAGTCCTGTTTTCTTGGTTTCATTTTGAATTCAGAGGTGTGTTTACTGGTTTCTACTAGGCTGCAGTAGAAGCCAGGTCTGTAGCTATAGCAACCAATGCTGGCAGCTTATCAAGAGAGATCAAACAGGTCTGTAGCTATAGCGACCTGAGGAGCTGATACAGCCCATACAAGAAGGGATATCGAGGACTAGGTAGGACACTGTTAATGGACACATATTGCAAAGTGACTTCTTTTTGCAAGATCTTTAATGTAAAAAGCAATCCTTGTAGTGAGACAACCCCTTTAAGGCTGTATTTTAACAAACTTAACAACTATAGTTGGTAGTATGATTACATGGGTATCGACAGCTCATATTTAATGTTTGTATGTTTTATAAATTGTAAGGGTTTATGTGTATGTATTATTATACAGCTTTATAGACAAGTCACATAATCAATAGCACAGTAATATCCTTACTGCTATTTTGCATTTTGTCATGAATTATTAACATTCTGTTGAGAAGCTTATGGAGAAAAACATCTGAAAACAAGATACATAGAGCGTACTACTTTTGATAGAAATACAACTGACTCCAAAGATGTTACTAAAATGCCAGAAAGCAAAATGCTGCGTAATATAGACATTTTCATATTTTATTATACATCTTTAACTAATATCTACAATTTCCCCTGGCAATATCAACTGATCTAATCTTGTTTCATTATTAAAAACACTTGTCCTGAGGAGACAACCCTTGAAATACTATATTGTGTTCTGTTTGGCCTAAATTTATTGTGTGGGACTACAATGGGGTAAGCTTGTCACATGATCCAAATAATGACCACATCTAGAGATATTTGATGTGTATACATACAATATCCTCAAGCAATAGCATTTTAATAATAGAAATGAAACCACCATGTTTATGACTGACTGCCACAATCACAATAAGTCATCTGCATAGGAATGAATGACCTCATATTGTCAAACTCTAAAGTTGTCCTACTAAAAGTTTTCCGTGCTTAAATACTACAATCTTCCTTAGTTATAATCATAGTCAGATTACAAGTTGGTCCTAATTATCTTGTGAATCACTATACTAATATTACCAACAAGTGACAGAAAAAAGGTTAAGTTTATTTCAAATATCAGAAAAGAGACCATATTTGCTGTTACAGAGGCAGGTCAAAAATCCATTCCCAAGAAAATTTCAGTGCCTGGTTAGTATTATACTTGCACGTAGACTAAGAAAAAAGCAGGTTACAGACCAATTCACAACAGGAACCAGAAACACCACAATGCTGAACAGGGAAGGCTGCATATGTGCAAAATACAAGGCATTATGGGAAAGTAGCTGGGAAGCTCGAGCGCCCTCTATTGGATGTAACAAATCCTCAATTTGCTTCTGATTCACTGAATCTTTAAAAAGCAAAAGGGATATTAGCCAAGCCAGTATCACTCATCTGCATACAGCAGTTTTGGGGTATGGCCACTCATCAGTGCAGAGCAGAGTGTACTGGCTGGCTGGGTGCAGATGCTTAGTGGAGGGCAAAAAGGCAATTTCAAAACTCCACACATCTAAATGGTGCTCTCCCCAAGGAGAGGTATTCCCCACCCACCCAGCCAACCAGTACACTCTGCTCTGCACTGATGAGGGGAAAAACCCTGAAACAGCTGTATGCAGATGACTGATACTGGCTTGGCTAATATTTTTTGCTTTTTACAGATTCAGTGAATCAGAAGTTAATTGAGGATTTGTTACATCCAATAGAGGGCACTCAAGTTTCTCAACTCCTTTCCCATAATGCCTTGTGATATGCAGATGCTTAGTGGAGGGCAAAAAGGTAATCTCAAAACTCTACACACCTAAATGGTGCTCTCCCCAAGGAGAGGTATTCCCTTTATGTGCAAAATACTGATGAACAACCACTCACTCACTCACTTACTAATCATAAGGGGGTGGCTGCTAATTATTATACTTGAACATAAGTAAGGCCTGGTTCACATCTGCATCGGAGAATCTGTTCAGAGCCTCTGTTGCAGAGGTGACACTGGATCGGTTTCATGAGAGACAACAACAGCGCCCGGCGGACTTCTGTACTGAAGGTCCATTGGGTTTCCCTTGTGGTGTCTGTCATTTTAATAGAAAAACTGTGCAGCATGCAGTGCTATTTTCTGTCATTTTTGACAGAATCTGTGACAGAAGTTCTGAACAGAAACCCCAATCTATGTGTGAACCTGGCATAAGGCTTATATATGGTGCCAGTCATATGGTAACGTAGTATGCCATGCTGGCTTACAGCTTGCTATCACTCCACCCCGTACACATGCATTCTCAGGTTGTGCATGTGTTCTGAAAGTGGCCTGCCAAACACCTCTGGTTGCGTCTTATTTACCCATGAGATCAAAAGTCTTTCTTTCCCCAACTTCTTCCATTTGGAAAAAAAGTAAAAATTGAGAAACACCCATATACATTAGATGATTAGCCAGTCTCTCAAAATTCATTATTTTTATCGGACATTATTACATGTTAAATGGAAAAACACTGGGTAAAAGTGACATGGAGAAGGACTTGGGAATCCTGGTGGACATTAAACTTAATTGTAGCAGCCAGTGTCAGGCAGCTGCTACAAAGAAAAATGGGAAATCATGGGGTGCATTAAAGGGGCATAGATGCACATGATGAGAACATTATTCCCCCATTATACAAGTCACTGGTTAGACCACACATGGGAATATTGTGTACATTTTTGGGGGGCACCAGTGCAAGGAAAAGACTTTGTAGAGCTTGAACAGGTACAAAGGCGGGCAAACAAAAATAATAAAAGGACTGGGGGGGACTACAGTACACAGAAAGATTGGCAAGATTAGGGTTATTTAGTTTAGAGAAAGAAGCTTCCGGGGGACATAATAAATATGTTTAAATACATCAAAGGTCAATATAGAGATCTTCCCAAATTTATGTATACACAGGGCTGTATCTAGAACAAGGGGGCATCCTTTACGTCTTGAGGAATAGAAGTTTCTACATAAACATAGAAAGGGATTCTTTATGTAAGAGCAGTGGACTATGGAATTCTCTGCCAGGGACTTGTCATGTTGAATTCAATAACCGAGTTCAAAAGGTTTGGATGCATTTCTGGAGCGTAATAATATAACAAGTTACAGTGACTAGGATTCAGGGAGGGGTCATGATCCAGGGATTTTTTCTGATGCCATGATTGGAGTCAGGAACGAATTTTCCCTAAAATGAGGACAAATTGGCTTCTACCTCATTGGGGGTTTTTTGCCATTCCCTGGATCAACACCTTAGCACAATAGGCTGAACTAGAATGGACGACTTGTCTTTTTTTAGCCTTACAAACTATGAAACTATTATATTAATGTGTCTGGTCATTTTTAATTCTCGTCCCAACCGAAACAAACATGTATTCTTGTCCAGCTCAAAGAGACAAATGCTTCCCTTGTTGGTTTACTCATTGTTTGGCTTCATTATGGGTGAGGCCATCATTTTCCCTTTATGTGATGACTACTACAATGCCCATCTTACTGTGGGATATTTGTTGCATCCAATAGAGGGTTCTCGAGTTTCTCAGCTCCTTTCCCATAATGCCTTGTGATATGCAGATGCTTAGTGGAGGGCAAAAGGGCAATCTCAAAACTCCACATACCAATATATCTATTTTATCACTTGTTCACATTAGGCTTCAGTGACAGCATTTTTGTAGATTGCACCCAGCTCTAAGGCCCGGTTCACACGGCTTATTCAAGCCGTAATTGCGGGCCGGATTTCGCCCGCAGTTACGGCTTGAATAAGGGGCGTGGTGGGGGCGCGGCGGCGGCGCTTCCCGCCGGCCCCATAGACTTGCATTATCCACGGGGCGTGTTGCGCCTGGATAATGTGCAGGTGACTTTCTCCCCGCCTGGTGGATTCGCTGAGCAGGGAGGAGCGACGGAATCCACTGTTCTCTATGAGAACTGTGGATTACCGTAATGACTGCTACGGATTGGAGCCGTACTGAAGCGCAAATCCGGCGCGCAGTACGGCTCCAATCCGTACCGAAATAAGCCGTCTGAACACCGCCTAAGGGTGCTGAGGGGATACTTGTTAGCTGGAAATGCCCTTAGAGGGCATAAGCAAACGAGCTAACTGAAAGTAGAAACCACTATAAACGTAGGTATTTTAGTCCTGAAGTGTATGTTAATTTTCATTAGCTTATAACCAGATCTTTTGCAATATTTCTGTACCTTACAACTGTAACTGGACCTTACATATACTTGCAAGTAGTCATTTCTCAATAGAATTTGTATTCTGTATGAACAGCACCTGTCACTTCAGTTTATCAAGCTCATCCTTATGTAACTTACCTTGAACTGTGATACAAAATAACGATTTTTATGAATCTTGGCTGTGCTATAATTCTGTATTGCTCTTATCTTCTCAATGACTCAGATTTCATTATTACTTTCCAGTGTGAAAATATTCTGTTCCATGAAGCTGCTATATTTAAATAAGATTGTAGCAGTTGTGACTAAAATCTTTACATTTACTTGTCCTTCCTCCTATATTTTTTGAATAAATAAATAAAATTTTTATATTAAGTGAAAAATGCCATAAATTTTAACAAATTGAGCATCACTGGCAGTGAACATGGTCTTGACGACTGTCAGATGTGGACAGAACATGCTTCTATGTAGTTACATAGTTACATAGTTTGTCAGGCCGAAAAAAGACATACGTCCATTCAGTTCAGCCCATTTGTTAAAGTGTTGCTAAAGTGTTAAAGTGTTGATCCAGAGGAAGGCAAAAACCCCCATGAGGTAGAAGCCAATTATCCTCATTTAGGGAAAAAATTCCTTCCTGACTCCAATCTGGCAATCGGAATAAATCCCTGGATCAACGACCCCCCTCCAGAATCCTAGTCACTATAACTTGTTATATTACATCTAGAAATGTATCCAGACCTTCTTCAGAATCCTAGTCACTATAACTTGATATATTATTACGCTCCAGAAATGCATCCAAGCCTGTCTTGAACTTTGTTAGTGAATTCACCATGACATTTTCCTCTGGCAGAGAGTTCCACAGTCTCACTGCTCTAACAGTAAAGAATCCCTTTCTATGTTTATGTAGAAACTTTCTTTCTAAAAGACGTAGAGGATGCCCCCTTGTTCTAGATACAGTCCTGGGTATAAATAAATCTTTAGCGAGATCTCTATATTGCCCTTAATATATTTAAACATATATATTATGTCCGCCCGAAGCCGTCTTTTCTCTTAACTAAATAACCCTAATCCTGCTAATCTTTCTGGGTATTGCAGTCCACCCAGTCCTTTTATTATTTTTGTTTGCCTGCCTTTGTACTGTTCAAGCTCTACAATGTCTTTCCTGTGCACTGGTGCCCAAAACTGTACGCAATATTCCATGTGTGGTCTAACCAGTGACTTGTATAGTGGGTGAATAATGTTCCCATCATGTGCATCTATGCCCCTTTTAATACAACCCATGATCCTATTTGCCTTGGCTGCTTGTCGGCTGACACTGGCTGATACAGTTAAGTTTACCTGTGTGCACCAGGATTCCCAAGTCATATCCATGTCCTTTTACCCAGTTTGTTTTTTCCATTTAGCATGTAATCATATAATGGAATTTTTCTTCCCCATGTGTGTGAATTAAACCTTGCATTTATCAGTGTTAACCTTCATCTGCCTTTTTCATTCTGCCCAGGCCTCCAACCATCATTCCCTTTTTAATAACTACATTATCTCTACTTGTGTGGTCCTTTTCAGAGAGGTGTTAGTTCATAGTTGTTAGACATGCTGGGCGTCATGTATGTTCGGGGCTAGTGCCTGGATATCTAGTTGGCCTTTCAGCTAAAAATCACTGGTGCAGTTCTATCTCATTGGACACTCTCAAAATTGTGTGTGTGCTTTTTAATATAGCGACGTACACACGGCGCTTTCTTTGTAATGCACCTAAGATGTGGGGGCGTTCTGGGAGGCGTTATATGTCGCAGATCACCCCAGATATTGATTTTGTACACATTTAAAAATATGATCTAGAAGACGGCAAAACTAGACGCATCACTGCTGGAACAGGGAGACCAAATTAAAAGTGGTTTATCTGAACCTGAGTTGTTGTAGTGGAACTAGAAAACACCAAATCTATGACCCTCAGGTTCATACATTCTGGCGTCTTCTACACTGCTTTAAAACTATTTAGAAAGGGCCTCCATGTGCCTAGATCATACATGTCATCTGCTATGTTCTTTGTGTTCTGCATGACCTGGGCAATTGATGAGCTTCAACGTTAAAATACCATCAACGTACCTCCTTTCACCCTCGCCTTTCACCAAACCCACTGCTAGTGCCCTTACCCAATAAACGCCGCCCGTATTGTACGGGACAAAGACTTGTATTGGATAGAAATGGCCTACAGCAGCCGTTTTATAAACAAATACAAACATAAATATAATCATTTTCATAAATAATTATAAAACATTCCACAAGTTTCCTAACGGTACTTGATAATATCTTCCTAACCCATCTTTCACTCACCGCAGTGCTAACTGTCCACCAGTTACTCCAACCCCCAAATCAAACCAAAGACCAGAATCAGACATTGGTCAACCAATGTAGTAGCAACCAGTAGGTGTGCTGAAGGGGGTCCTAGGAGCCAAATACCGACCTGGCGACCAAATACCCGAAGGAAAACACAATACCCAGCCGTGCATTCCATGGTAGGAGGGGGTCCAAAAAGCCATACATGATGGCTCACCAATTTGCTCTCCGTGTTGACCAGCCTGGAAGAGCCCCCCACCTTGCCAGGGTCGGAGTCCATGTGTTGTGCTAACCACCCCCGAGGGAGTCACCCCGAATGTGTTCCCACAGGCACTGAATCTCCTCGTCCAACTCCCAGAACCCACTGCCGGCCCATAACACGACTGCCATGTCAGCGGAAAAAAACTCCTATACACCTTTCGCTATCAGTAACACCAGGGAGGGTGGGTGGGATTCTTGCTCGCTGCGTGCGCCAACTCTCACTGGGCGGAAGCGGGCTTTTGGGGCTAAGCACTTTTCGCCTCTCCGCGTCACTATGTCCCTTCTCCCCTCACACTGGGCGCGTTTGACGCTGCGCTCCAGCGTGCCGGGTCACAAGGACGCGCCTCCCCATATGGGGGTGGGGGTGTGGGTCCGCGAGGCATCGTGTGACCGCTGGGCAACTCTGTGATGGTGTACGTTAAATACACACCACTTACTCTTCTTCATCCCTCGCCTTTTCACGAATCCAACTGCTATGTGACCCCATTACCCAAAACGCACTGTACAACTGTTAATGTGTGGATAAATTTTGGCCACCAGCAGCCGTTTTATTTAATCTCAAAATACAACATAAATAACAATTTTCATAAATAATTATAAACCATTCCACAAGTACCTTAACTAGGTACCTATTGATAATACTTCCAAAACATCTTTCATCGTCACCCGTGCTACTGTCCCCAGTTAAGCTCCAACCCCCAAACAACAAAGGACCATACTCTGCCATTGGTCAACTCAATAACAACCAGTAGGGGCAGAGGTCCTAGGAGCCAAATCGACCTGGCGACGCAAATTCACCGAAGGGAAACCACACTACCCGCCCAGTCCCGCCCCAGTCCCTTCCCCACACAGAAGGGATCGGTGTGGTCCAAATGCCCATACATTGTATGGCGTCAGTCCTCCTCAATTTGCTCGCAGGTCGGCTACCAGACCTGGAGAGCCACACCCTCTGCGCCAGCGTGTGTCCACCTTTGCTCACTACCACACGAGTGTAGTCACACCCGAATGACTTCCCCAAGTCAATCCTCCTCCTCCAACCCCAGAACCCTGCCGCACACACCACGAGCATGCCATGAAACCTCATGCTCACATGCTGGAAGGGACCCCCACCCACACAATCGCCTTTTTCGATTGCCACTCCTGCAGCCCGGAGGGCCACATAATCCAGACTCAACCTGCAGTTTGAATGGCACACTTCAAGCCCTCCCAAAAATTGACAATCCTCCCACGGTACTCTATTCCAAATGCCTCACAAAACACCCTCGTTACTATGGTCACCAAATACCCGACACCACCAACCCGCTCTGATAGTACTTTAATCCGAGGGCCCGATTCAAATGATTCGACAGACGTGTTGCCCCAACGCATGATGCCTTCTGTTACACTATGTCAGACCACACAATCATCAAAACCAGATAGGTAGACCTCAGGGCGAAACAGGTCATATTTAATCGTACACTAATAAGTTCCACTGGACGACACCAGCCCTTAAGTGCGCATTGCACCTCCCACGTTGCAATACCATGAATATCCGGCTCCCTTTATCCAACGCCGAAACCGAATGACTTCTAGGCACCACCCCTAACGATCGCATCCCCGCCTTCCAAGCCATCGGACCTCCACCAGGCCCCTAGGAAGTAAAACCCATACCTGACGCCCCATTCTGAGTCTCGCCGCCAGCTCGTTCGCACCCAATGCACATAGGAATGCCCAAGAAATCCTGACCAGGAGGAGGAAACAGCGCTGAAAAGAGAAACAGATGGGTAAACAACATTTACTACACAGCAAACCCCAACGACCCACGTGCTCCATCTCCACCCCTCCCCACCTTTACATAAAACCTTTACCCAGTATTCACCCTGGCACCAAGTGTGGTGCGGACGTATAGACGAAAACCTGTCCGACTACCATCTCCCTATCCGCACGCACACATCTGCACTAATATCTCCCAACTGCGCCTAGGCCTCGGTAGCTGCCCGGATTCGGAATGATTCGCGCTGAAAGGAAGGACGGATCAAGCCCGACTGCTACCATAAACAGAGTCGGTCAGTTGGCGTGAACTGGAAACGTGGACAAAAGGAACCGTATTCTGGCGTGGCATAGAAGCGGCCTTCCTGAGCCCTCGAAAAGCCGGAAAACCCTTAAAACAAACTCACCGGGCACATTAAATGCGCCTTTGGGATCACGGTGTAAGTCCACCCACTTGCACCTGTTCAGTTGGTAGGTTTTGGCTCTTGAGGATGCAAAAATGCACCGCACCCTTGTGTCTCACATTACATCTGCCGCTGATCAAGAATCCCCCTCTCTCGATTCCTCGGACTTGGGTGACTTCCAGCTTCTCCTATCATAAGAAGCTTCCAAAGAATACGCTAATGAGAAAGGCCAATCGAACAAGGCCACTCAAGAGAGTACGTGCCGTGGCCATCTCGCCCTCAGCTCGCACCGCCAATCGCTCGCTAACTGAAACGACTATGGACGCTCGTATTCCGGACATGCTACCCCTACTGTAACCACGTATCGTGCTGTTGTTGCACACGCAAACCTCCTTTTGTCACATCCACGCAACCTCCAGATACCGAAACCACAATACGCTATTCCAGACATTAGCGTTTGGACACTTGGTAGGGCCGACCATACATCTCGCAACGCGTACCACGCTATGTGTGTATGTGACAGTGCAATGCCCCCACCTGATCTTCATCGAGAGAAGGGACAATCCTCCCATGTTGCCGTACGACCATTTCCGTCCATAAGCCCCAGGCATGTTTCATAAGCAGCCCCAGGTGTTACCCGCCAGGGAAGCTGGATCAAGCATCCCAGCTTCTCGAGAGGCCACGGTCCCAACCAAAGATGCTGAGGGGATACTCTCCCCGTCTTCCGCTGCGACGGTGCACACGTGTCCCTTGAATCTCGATCCCCACTGTAGCTGAGAGTGAGATTCAACTACGTCCGTTTTGAAAACTCCCTGGCTACAGCTCCGCTCGCACCACAGAATCACGAACACAGGGACACTTCAAATACTAGTAAGCCTTAACAACCGGACCACTGGAGGGGATGTGAGCCGACAAGTCGTGTTAAGCCGCTTTTGTACCACCTTAAATGGTCACAAAGAAGCGAACCCTTCCTATTTCTAATACCGTTTCTCCTCACAATTCCACGGCCACCTGTGCAATGGGTGAAAAGTTCAGAAATGCCAAGATTTTGCGCCAGATGATCCGACAACTCCCTCCATGGACTCCGGCATGGTGCCGCACACACACAGGTGCACCACAAATTGCTCAAAGCCGTGCTGCCGACGCATCTGTATTAATGTCTTCTCGCTGTTGGAAACCTCTCCCTCCAAAATTTATGGAAACACCCATTGTTCTTGTTCTTAGAAAACTTTTCCGACCACATGCCATATCTTCCCGAGTGTTTGCTGTTTGAGTCGTTTATGAATTGAGAGGGGCCTATCAATACCACATCCCTGCCAACCTCCTTGCAAAAACACCCGCCCCCATGGGCCATGATCCGGGCAGGCAATATTAAGCTTCCCAAGTAAGACGATTGCTGGTTCTCGCTAGTTGAATTTTACGTAAGGCCTTGCGCTACTCCAGGGATACTTCACATTTAAACCCTTCCAATCTTGTCACTTTGGGGCAATTCTGCACTCCATCCTGCACGGAATCGTTGCAAAGTTTCCCAAAAAAACTCAGACAAGTCCCTGCGGGACCCCTCTGTCTTATCTGTGATTGTACGCGGCACCCCAAAACGCCTTGCCCGCCAAACTAATCGCCCTGAAAGCAAGAACCACTACAGGTGACCCCGCTGGCCCCACGCATAAAAAATCATCCAGTGGTAATGATAATGGAATCTCAAACCCGTGACGTAGTCCGAACTACCCACTCCAAGAATGTGACTAAAAGCCTCAAAGTAGGCACTTGGATAGCGAACAACCCATAGGGTAGGCAGTGCTATCAACATTAAATCTTCCGTCCCTTTAATGAACACCCCAACAAACGCAAAAAACTGATCGGATGAACCGGCAACAATCCGGAATGCCGCTTCGTTTATTGTCTTGGCCATCAAAGAAACCCGACCATAACGCCGGACCAAAGCTATACGACGCATAGGAATGACGTGTACCAAAACCGAACAAGTTACGGCTGCGAAAAAATCCCATCGTTTCACCGATCGCCGTTTTAGGAAATACAAAGGATGTATGTGCGGAAACTTGTTCGGTCTTTTTTGGCCACACACCTCAGAAAGGCGGACTACACAAATATTGCGACAATGGGGGTGCTCGAAGGGGGGCCATCGCCGCCCAACGCACCTTCCTTGGCTAACTTATCAGCCACAACTTGACGGATGTTCTATGTGAGCGTTCTCTGGTTGTTTTCACAGAGATATGTGGACACTCGTGCCCTTGGCGCGGTACTCCTTTAAACTCCAGTGAGCGAAAACCCTCGCAACGCAAAACCGCCGCTGCTTTGTCTGGAATAACCTAAGCCAGAAACGGCGACATTTGTGTTTTGCTCCTGACTGGCGTCACACCCCTGTTACCATCGCAGCGCCTCACTTTCTCGCCTTTTTTAAACCTTGAAGCTGATGTGGTCGACCACTCATACAGAGAAAGGAGCATTGGTTCTTGAAAAACGGCATCCTGAGCCTAGTATTTGCATTGGCCGTCTATAATAAAACGCAGAATCCAGCACACCGCTCCCTTAACTCTGTTAGCCTTGTGACCATGTTCCTGCGCCTACGATATACCGCCCCCACCATTTTTTGGCCTGGACAAGCCGGCCTCCCCCTGGGAAAGGGGACTGCCCATATTTAGTTGGCGCCATGTGACTTTAAGCCACATGGAGCAATGTCCTTTGTGAGCCCAGCGTATGGCCTGGGTCGCAACGCCTTGTCCTCTGACGAAACTGTCGTCATACTTAACCACGCCATCCACCACCTTCACGCCCTATGCGCCTCGGCGACGAAAAATCCATTGTAGCATAATTCAGCCCGAGGAATACAATTTTCCGGCGCCTTTTTCGCCCAAACGCTTGCAAAATTGCAACTGTGCCTGCAACCAGTTGCAAGTCTGAGGAATGAGCCTCACTCGCGGGTTCTGTGTCCTCCTCCTTCTGCTGTGTATCCCTCGTTCCTTTGTCTTAAGTTGAATTTCTCCGAGGTGGCAAGAGTGAGAAGTTTCTCGTACGTACGTCGTCTTTCCAGATCTTCTTCCCTCATTCTTTCTTAAATGAGCCCCTAAAGGACCCAAGATAAAGCACAACATTTACACCTCATCCTCGCGCCTTCATTCAATCTATAACATTAACACCTCAATTCGGACTCCTTATCCGTCTGACATCCGCGAATACAGTGTCACCTCCTCCGAACGAGACCCCACAGAGCCCGGCCACAATGCCCCAGCTTGGACCCTCTGCTAACCTCAGAGGGGGTCCACCACTGGACGGTTGAAGACACCCATCGCATATTCCACCGGGGAAGACCCCGCGTCCCGGGAGTGAACCCCGTCCGCAAAAAAAACGTGCTAACAACTCCTTAAGGGCCGTCGGGCCAATTTCCCGTCCGTTTACCCAGACGCCAACTATGACCTCCCTGCTCTCGGCCCAAAACCCCCCGCGCTCCATAGCTACACGCCAATATCGGCGGAAACGAAAGTTATACAAGACATGGACAAAACAATCACGGGCTGAGTGGGCGCTTGGTGTGTAATCCCACTGCGTAATCCTGGAAATCTTGACAGCCTGACGGGAGGGAAGTGACCATGCTCCAACGACGCATCCACGGGCCGACCGTGCGTCAAGGCCTCAAACCCGGAAGGGGGATGGATTAAGTACCGATGTGCGAGCGCTGGTTGTGGGGACCGGTGATGGGGATTTGTGACACGCCCGGGGAGTAGAAAAATTTTCTATCACTTCAGAAATGTGTGTGTGTTGGGCCGGCGTACCGCTGTATCCCCCGTCAGATCCCATTCCTTGTCTCTTCCAGCGCCGATGACCTATCTGTGATGTGGGGCAGTCAGCGATGACCGCGTCGGTTACCCCTCTGGCCGGACTATCTCACCGCGAGTTGGTACCGTTTCACCACAGAAAGTACGTGCTGAAATAGAATGGCAGCAGCGGGCCCGCGTCACCAGCCGGTACTGCGACTGACTCGCTGCACCCCGTCTAGACACTCGCGGCGCCATATCATCTGGATTCCTCCCTAGGACCCTAGACTGCCGTTTCCCCTAGGAGGGGCCTGCTAACCAGCAGCCACTTCTGGAGGGTCCCCTGGGGGGCTCCGTGTGGGCACGGCGGCAGTTAGGTGGGTTCCGGAGGGGTGGCAGTCAGGGCTCAACCGTGTGGAGGGTCGAATGGTCCTCTCATGCGCCTACCCAATTGCTGCTGCTGTCCTGATGGCTTGTTCACCGGGCCCGACATCAGTGCAACGCCGCACGGGCGTGTTCGCGCGTTCAATGTCTGCTTGCACTCGCATTCTCAGTTCCTGGACCGGCTGCCCGAAGCTATCAGCGCAGCCGCGGGCGCTGCCAGGAGCCGCCTGTCAACCTTCTAAGCTTGTCTGTTTCCGCCATAAGAAACTTGGAGCAAGCGAGCTATGCGGGCTTCCTATTGTTTGCACTCTCGTGCTCGCTGACGAATATGCCTCATGGAGCGGAGTTTGGGGCGGGGTTCTAAGGCCCTCTGTGCGCCTCTCGGTCACTAAGCCCCTCCCCTCACACTGGGCGCGATCGCTGCGCCCCAGTTCAGTGTCGGGGCATGGGCCGCGCCTCCCCTATGGGGGTGTGCGGGCCGGTCCGGGAGCGCTCATCTTGCCTGGGTGAACTTGTCACTCCAACACTTCTAAATCCAGCACTGTCTTCTAAATGCACCCATCGAATGCTTAAGAAAGAGTAGAAGCCCATCTGTTCAACATTTATTGATCCTATTTGTATGTTGTGAATTACGTTTCTTAAGAAATTGACTTGGAAACTTTACATTGATGGCCTATTCTTAGGACAAACAAGAAAAACCAAGGTAGCACTTCTAAAAAATAAGGTACTTTATTCATCTAAGCAGTGATATTTCAAAAAATTCCTGTTCAGTGATGAAACGTTGCTGCTTGGGTAAATAAAAGACCTCATGTTATGTATGTGCACTGTTCTGGACTTTTTTCTTGTTTGTTGCATCCAGACTTTGTCCTTTTAAGTGTGCACACTAGTCAAGGACACGTCATTGGGGATGTGACAACAAATATTTCCAGTACTGTGAATTGAATTTTTTAAATCCTGTTCCTCCAACTACTCTTCTGTGCTGAATCTCCAAGTCCTCAGTAGCATTATGGTGTCTTCCAATTGATACTTTTTGTCATTTGTGTGTTCTTGTTTCTAAACAACCTGTGTAAATGACCATGAAGATCATATTTATCACCAGTGACGTACAGATAGTGTAGCAGCATCGTCTATAATCTTGAGAGTATTTAATATGTATTTAAACATCTCAGTCATTAACCCCTTCCTGACATGGGATGTACCGGTCATGTCTGACTTTTTGTGCGGTAGGGCTCACAAGCGAGACCGATGGACATTGCGTGGACATGGACTCCTAGTATTATAATTACTGCTGGCTCTTTTGTGTGCCGCTTCACTACCGCCGTGGAGTGAGGGTCCCGGTCCGTGGGTGATTAACCCTTTGCTGTCACTATCACGATCGCCACAGCTAAGGCAGTGCTCAGAAGAGTGAGGCTCCTCGCGTAATCGGTGACAGCAGCGTGCTGTGTTGGTATGACAGCATCTGCTAAGTTCGGGGTGTCTGAGAGTCACCAATATACCCCACAATTAGAGAATGGGCGTCGAGTTCCGAAATTCGTTTTCGTTTTCGTTCACTTGTGCGAATTTTCGGCAAAAAAATAGATAACTTCGTTTACGAATTACTTCGGTCAGGTATCACGTTATAGAGAAAAATAGCTATTTCCAGCTGCCACAGAGCTCTGAGGGTTGCATGTAGAACGTTGTTTGTGCATGCTTAAATTATGCAGAGGAGTTGGTTTGGTCTTCATACATATGTTGTGTTTTAGTTATGACATGCACATGACTGCCGCCGCTACTTAAGATCGCTTCACTCTAGAAGAAATTTCCCTGGAGACACTTAAGGAGGGCACAAACTGAATGGTGGGAATGGAGCCTGATAACGTCATGCGTGCGACAGCTGGAAAAAAAAACAAGCTGAGAGCTCATGGTGTAGGCAACATCAGTGACAGAAGTGTGATGAAGGTGATTGGCCGGCAGCCACAGCAGCATGAGGTCAGAGAGTGGCACACTTGACGCGCATTCTGGATGGTGGCAAAAACTAGGAATCTAGGCCGCACAAGCAGTGGCTCAATGATCACAGTTGGTAGGTCACAGGCAGCTGGAGTCACAGCGTAGCAGCATGAGGTAAGACAGTGGCACTATGATGATCAGTGGATTGCTTTTGGGTTTATTAGGGGGGGTCACTCGGCAGCTAAGCGCAGCATGAGGTCAGGTCAGGTGGCACGCTAATGACATTCTGGAGGTGCAAAAACAGGACAAAAACACAGGGGTGCTCAGGCCACCAAATGTGGGAAATGTCACAGTGGGTAGGTCACTTTGGCAGCCAGCCACAGCTGAAGAAAATACAGCGCAGCATGTAGGTCAGATCAGTGGCACAATGAGCACATTCGTGTAGGTCTCGGCAGGCAGCAGCATGAGGTCAGTCAATAGGCAATTGACACAGTGTGGTAGGTCTACGTGCAGCAACCACCGCAAAGCAGCAACAAAGGAGGTCAGACCAGTGGCCACAATGACAGAGTGTGTAGGTCCACTGCAAAGCAGCCACAGCAGCCGCATTGAGGTCAGACATAGTTGGTGTGAATAATGCAGTGTGTAGGTTCACGGCAGCAGCACAACAGCATTAGACAATGTAGGTCAGAACAGTGGCACAATGACAGTGTGTAGGTCACGGCAGCAGCCACAGCAGCGAGCAGCATGAGATTGTGACAGTGCGGCAACAATGATATTTGGGAGGTGGCAAAAAAACAGGAATAGGACACTGAGTTGGACAATGATCACAGTGTGTAGGTTCGACGGCAGCAGCACAGAGCTGCGCATTGAGCGTCAGGAACAAGTGGCACAATGACACAGTGTAGTAGGTCACTATGGCACAGCAGCAGCATGAGGTCAGACTAGTGGCAAATTGACCAGTGTGTAGGTCAAGGCAGCAGCCACATGAGAGCAGCGGTCAGCCAGTTGAGTCAGGGAAAGCGCGCACAATGACCAGTGTGTGGTCACGGCAGCAGGCACACAGCTAGCAGCAATGAGGTCAGACGAGTGCGCACAATGATCTTTGGGAGGTGGCAAAAACAGGATAGCGCCACAGAGTGGGACAATGGACATCTGTGTGGTAGGTACGGCAGCAGACCACAGGCAGCAGATGAGGTCAGACAGTGTCACCAATATTGAACTCAGTGTGTTAGGTCACGGCAGAGCCACACAGCAGGCATGATGGTTCAGACGTGGCACAATTGACAGTGTGTAGTCACTGTCGGCAGCAGCCAGCGCAGCAGCCATGAGGTCGCAGGACAGTGGCACAATGAAGAGTTGTGTAGGTTCACCGGCCAGCAGCCACAGCCAAAAAAAAAAAGAGGGGGAGCAAGAGGTCAGCCTAGTGGGGGGGGGGGTAGGGTGGGCCCCCCCCCAAACCAAAATAATGACATTCTGGAGGTGGCAAAAACAAGGAACTAGGCACTCTGAGTCGGCACAAATGACTGAAGTAGAGGTGACGGCGCAGAATGCAACAGCATGAGGTCAGAGAGTGGCACAATGACACAGGGTGCGAGGTCCGGCAGCAGCCACAACAGCAGCATGGAGGTCAGACAGTGGCACAAAATGACAGAGTGTGGAGGTGGGTGGCTTTAAATTTACCAGTCCTGGTAAAGATGGTTTGTGGCAGATGGAGAAACTGTGAGCACGATGTTGTGGCTCAGGGCGGGTTGGAGCATCAGAATAGTGATGAGCAGGTAGTTGAACCCAGACTCATTTTCACGCAGTTTGGTTGTGAGGCGTCATGCTGGATGTAGTATGACGCCTAAGCATTTGTGTGTGTACAATCCTGGCCGATTTGTGTCCATGCCTGATTCATCTTGACCAAAGGTCAGTCGGTCCACATTGCCCGTGGACAAGCGAGTTTCTCCTTGGGGGTAACGATGGCCGCCGCCGCAACTGAAACCACGCTCTGATGACAACATATTGCCGGGCAGGACGCTTTCCATTGCAAACTCGCGGCAAGTTGCAGGAGCACCAACACATCCAGTCTGGCTGCAGTTAAATAGTCCAAGCGAATCTTCTAACTGGGGTGGCTACAGATGTGTCTTTCACAAGTAGGCCACGCACCTGTTGGTTCAGGGTCTGCTCAGGTTTCCTGCTGCTGCTTCTGGTGATGCCCTCGCCTGTGTACTAGGCGGGTTAGGGGAAGCTGCTAATCAGTGGGGACTCAGACTTTAGGTTTTGCTGTGATGGTGTGTCCAGAGCTGGTTATGCTCCGACTCCCCCCCACCTCTTCCCCAGGCAGCCGCGGCATGAGTGAGGAATAACGGGCAGCGCTGAAGAAACCCCCCAGAAGTCAGATCCCTGTCAGAGGACGGGACGAACGCGATGCCGTGACTATGGGCTTCCTTAGCGGCCAACTGAACTACGGAGGATTTACCCTATAGTATATTTTATGTTTGTCCTCCCTTCAAATAGCTGGGGAAAAAGGCTCCATTTTGGACTGGTTGTGCGAGGGGGTCCAATAGGGTGAGAGCCTGGGAAGTCATCCTCTGCTCGATTGTGAACTATTCTCGGCTGGTCACTTGCCACGGTCAAAATCGCACTGTGCGGGGAGCCATCTGCTCAAGTTGATTCGAGGGGTCTCCTGCCTCCATTCCTCTGTTGTACTGCCACGATGCTTGTGGGTCATCTGCCTCGTCTTCATCATCTCATCTAGCTTCCTCCAGTGCCTCTCTGCTCTCCTCTCTGTGTCACCTGGCGTAGAAATAATCCATAATTTCACCAGACATTGGATTCTGCTTCCAATGCGTCCTCCTCTCCATTTCAGTTCCCCACCGGTACTCATGGGCCGTTGAATAATGTAGTCGCCTACTGTCTCCAGTGTCCCCTGCCCAGAAGACTTTTTCAGAATCTGTTCCAGGACATGAGCATGTGGGAATGGAGTTATTCTTCCCGTAGGTCCTGGCGTATTGTATTAAATAACGTCACATCCTCGAGTGGCCTCCACAAACGGCCGCGGGTTTGTCACGCTGAAGGCTGCCATGGGTGACATCTCGCTCAAAGTTACAAGGGGAGTACTTCTGTCTGCCTGGATCATCAAAAATCGTTATTGGCCGTTCTATGTCTCCATACTGCTCGTTCCAAACATGGCAGGGCTGGAATTCAAAGGTGGAAGAAACCATCGCATATCAAGAGTGTGTTGGGGGAGGCTGGTTCTGCCGCTGCAACTCGAGAAGGGTGCTTCCTGGCTTTGTACGAATGGATATAAAGTGCATGTGTACAGTATCCAGGCCATTTTCAGAATGTTCTGAAGAGTCGGTGGAAAGTCTTCAGGAACCTTTTCACAACCAGATTGAAATTGTGCGCGCCATCGCAGGGCGCATGGACATCATCTCGGGTGTCACGCGCGGACACCATGTTTCCTCCCATTGCTTCCGTCTACATGGTACGTTTTGCAGTTGGCGCGGAGGAAAGCCCAGGAGAACAGCCACACATCGATGTTTTTTGCTGCATTGATGCGGGAAGCAGTTCCTCCCCTGTGTGATTCGTTCGCCGAGGCAAAGCCAGGCGTAGAATCTGCAGTGACATCGCTGTGCCCTATACATGTCGTATGATGGAGCAGTCTTGTAGAGGGTGACGCTGGTGGTCCTGGAGAAGGAGGATGGCGTTGTACCATTGCTGCAGGCGTAGCCGCGAGTTAGTTTGACAAGTTGTGGACGGAGAAAGCATAGGCTGTTCTCCTATCCAAGTTGTTGTGTGCCTGGGCGGTAAAAGCACATTCACCCAGTGGGCCGTAGAGGAGCATGTACTGGCCATCATGACCAGTCGTTACAGCTCCAGACGTCCGCGCTGCCGGCACGTGTTGGAAACAAAACGATAGCGCAAGGAGTGGGCGCCACCTTCTGTTCTAAATATTTATGAAGTGCTACTTGGTACTGCCTGTTTTGTTGGACAAGAAATTACGGCTTGGAACTCGCAGTGTTCTCGGGCTTGGCACAAACAGCCATTTTGTATCTTTCTGAACGTGTGCAGTGTCCATCCATTTGGAAAGGCGGAGGGACTAGCTGAGTTAGTACTTAACAACTTGGACAGGAGCAACGGTCAGCTGGCTGCACCCTTAGGATTGGTGGTACGATATGAGTTTGTCTCTTTGCTAATCGCCTCGCTGTAAGACTGCTGTGTGCGCCTTATGACGTAGCGAGGAGAAGGATCATCTGGACCGGGAGATGATGTGTTCAAAGAAAAACAGCTCCATTCTGCAGAGGTCGGTGGAGCCTTGACTGGCATATAGCTAATGGCATGCGTGCTCTCTGGGGTGCGTGCTGTCTGCTGTTGCTGCGGCGGCGGATGGAACCTGTCCACAATTGAGCCCACGTTGTTCTCCCAGGCCACCGGATGGTGACGCTCTGCAATGTGTTGAATGCTCAGGGCTTTGTGTGTATGCCAACGTTAGACTCCCTTGGCCACGCTTCAATTTCTGCTTACAGATTCCTAATATACCCTACTTCGGCTCCTCGGTGTATCTTAGCAATAGAACTGCCACACCGCCGCCGTTGTTAGTTCGGGATTTTACCGCCAACACTCCGCAATGAGTGACTAATGCGGCCCGCTGCCTCGCTGAGCCCCTGTGCCGCTACTTTCTTGGACTTGTGAAGCGGTTTTTTTTACCCCGTGGCAGCTTGGTCCCGACCTAACATCATGCTGCTACCCATGACCTGGACTCACGGCTCATGACCCACTTGTAGGCGTGCGCCGTGCCTTTGAACGCGCAGCTGACGCCTTTTTCTCCTGACGTATTGTATGAAGCTACCTCTTGCATCACCCGGTCCCAAGTTGCGGTCGGCTCTTACGCTCTTTATAATCAGACTATGTGTGTTACATCGTCCCTGCTGTCTCGTCTCTAACTTAGTTTTTTTCTTGGTATGCAATTGCTGATCCCTCCTCAAACATGTCACTTCCCTTGCCACTCTCAACATCGTTACTTTGACGCCTACTGCAAGATAAGCCAGGGGTATTGGCCACCATTTCTTCCATGCCGAAGTAGCTGCTGACTGCCCTCAAATTGTTATTCATCGCTATATCGTGGACGCTGTCGAGCCCCAAGACCATCATGTGTAGAATCTCTGGCTGAGGGAACCGGATGAGACAGAGGTGGTGTTTGAGGAGCAGGTGTTTGGGGGCCGTTCTGACCCGCTCCTGGGCCATGCTCAACTAAGTTGGTTGTGTCTGAGTTCTCCACCGATCTTGGTCTGGAGGTTGTCAGATGTCAGTATGGGAGGAAGTGGATGACCTAGTCAACCAATCAAGAACCCTTGGGTTCGCTAGGTCAGTAACACAGGTTCCGCTAGATGACAGCGGCAGGTTGTGCCCTCAGCCGAGTGTCCCCTGCGTCGACGTCCCTTGCGTGATGGACCTGGGGGCCTGGATATGTTTGTGCGCCTCTGCACTCGCTGATGAACGAGCCTTGCCACCTCTCTGTCTGACATTTAATGTTTGTTCTAAATGTTACAGACACTATTTGATGAAGAT
Organism: Phyllomedusa bahiana; assembly: GCA_025379985.1. NCBI lineage: Eukaryota > Metazoa > Chordata > Amphibia > Anura > Hylidae > Phyllomedusa > Phyllomedusa bahiana. Next base: position 51,701 of record JAODAL010015770.1, on the reverse strand, counting down.
ATCTGTATATGATACAATACAACACCCTGTATTGATGCGCCATAATGAACCCAGTACAAGCTGTGGTAACCGCCTTTGGATATGTAAACTGCGCTCCACAATGGGCAGAGAAAATTGCTTGTTATGTGTCGTGTGTTGTAAATAAACTTGCGTATTTGATAATGAATATAAAAGCATCAAACAGGCTTAAATTAACCTTCGGATATGTAATTATGCTACAGAATTTCTTCTGTGGCGGAGAAAACAAATTTTCTTATACTGAGTTACTCACATGCGGAACAATGCTTAATTAACCCCGGTGTGAAATTGCGGAATAAGTATTGAGTAAACCACAAACTTCTAGCTTTGTTTGGCGTGTTCAATTGCGTGTTTCTACGCCACTCAACAGTTGGATAAAATTGTAGAATTAACCTTTGCTTGCTGCATTAGGCTACAGGAAATATGTATATATTTTGGCGGTGAAAATGACGGTTTTTCTTGGAGTCCCACAAGCTGAAAACAACGCTTAATTTGAACCCCTGGATGCTAATGTTGGCGCTCCAAGATTTGAGACACCGTAAAAACTAGTAGCTTTGTAGCGTTGTTACATGGTGTGTGTTTTTTACGCTACACAAGAGACAAGGAGGATAAAATTGTAATTAACCTTGTTTGTGAATGTAGGCTACAGGAAAATGTTTATATTTTGGCAATTGAAAATGACGGTTTCTTAGGGATCACCACTGCTGAAAACAACGCTTAACTAAACCCTGGATGTAACTGCGCCCAAAGAATTGATTGAAGCCACCACAAACTAGTAGCTTAGTAGCTAGTGTTACATGCGGTGTTTTTTACGCCACACAATAAGAGCTCTAAAATTGTAAATTAAAACCTTTTGCTTGTGAATTATGCTAGTAAGGAAAAATTTATAAATTTTGCGTTTGAAAATGATGGTTTCTTGGAGTGCAACCAACAAGCTGTTAAACCAAACGCTTTATAATTAACCCGCTGGATGTAATTGCGCTCCAAAGAATTGAGCCAACTCCACAAAATAGTAGCTTTGTAGCCGTGTTCACATATGGTGTTTTTTACGCACACAACAAGAGATAAAATTGTAGAATTAACCTTTGCTTGTGAATTTTGGTTACAGAAGAAAATGTTTTATTTTGGTCGTTTGAAAATGATGTGTTTCTTGGATCCACCCACGCTGAATAAAACAAGGCTTATTTAACCCCTGATGTTTATAATTGTCACCAAAGATTGATGGCTGTACCACAAACTAGTGCTTTTGTAGGTGTTACAATGTGGTGTTTTTTACGCCAACAAACAAGACGATAAAATTGTTAATTAACCTTTTATCTTGTGAATTATGCATACAGGAAAAATGTCATATATTTTTGGCGTTGAAAATGACAGGTTTCTTGGGATCACCACAGCTGCAGAAACAACTGTCTGTTGTAATTAACCATGGATGTAAATTGCGCCAAACAATTGAGGCCACCATTTAAGTAGTAGTTTGTGAGTTGTTACAATGCGCGGTGTTTTTCGTCAACACAAACATAAGATAAAAACTGTATTTAACCTTCGCTTGTCTGTGAATTTTGCTTACGGGAAAAATGTATATATTTTGGCGTTGAAATTGATGGTTTCTCTTGGATCACACACAGCTGATAGTAACCAACGCTTAATTAAACCCCTTGGATGTAAATTGAGCCAATGAATCTGAGCCACCTCACAAACTAGAGTAGCTTTTGTAGCGTGTTACGCATGGGGTGTTTTTACGCCACACTAACAAGAGAATATACAATTGTAATTTAACCTTTGCGTTGTGAATTAGAAGAGCTAGCAGGTAAAAATGTATAGATATTTTGGTGTTGGATGTAATGAACGGTTTCTAGGGATGTACCACAGCTGAAAAAACAACGCTTAATTAACCCACTGGAAGTAAATTGCGGCAAACAATTTGAGGCCACACAACTCAGTTGGTTTATTCTATTTGTGTAGGTGTTACAATGGTCGTATTTTTTCGCCACAGACTATAAGGAGATTAAATTGGTATGTATACTCTTCGTTGCTGTTTTAGCTAAGCAGGAAAATATGTTATTTTGTTGGGTATGTGAAAGATGACGGTTTCTTTGATCACCACAAGTGAAAAAAACAAAAGCTTAAATTTAACAACTGGATGTAAATTGCCGCAAAGAATTGAGCCACCACAAACTAGTAGCTTCTGTAGCGTGTTTCAATGGATGTGTTTTTTACGCTACAACAACAAGAGATATTAATTGAATTATAGCCTTCGCTTGTGATTAGGCTACAGGATAAATGTTATAATTTTGGCATTGAAAATGACGGTTTCTTGGGGGGGTTATCTCTACAATGCGTAAAAAACAATGCTTAATTAACCTCTGGAGGTAAATTATGCGACATGAACATTGAGCACCACAAACTAGTAGCTTTGTAGCGTTGTTACAATGCGGCAGTTTTTTCTACGCGTGACACAATAAGTAGATAAAATTGTAATTAACACTTTGCTTGTGAATATGCTAAGGAAAAATGTATTTATTTTGGCGTTGAAAATGCGGTTTCTTGGGATCACTAAAGCTGAAAATATCTCAAGACGGACTAGTTTATGTTAAACCCATGGATGTGAAATTGCGCCAAAAACAATTGAGCCACCAGACAAACTAGTAGTCTTTGTACGCCGTGTTACACTGCGGTTGTTTTTTTACGCCACTCAACTAAGAGAGTAACTTGTAATTAACCTTTGCTTGTGGAATTACGCTCAAGGAAAATGTTATATTTATTTTGGCATTGAAGAAATGTCGGTTTCTTGGGATCACCACAGCTGAAAAAAATCAAAGCTTATATTAACCTTCTGGTGTAAAGAATTTGAGCCAGAGAGAATTGAGCCCACAAACCAGTAGCTTTGCATAGCGTGTTACGCATGCGGTGTTTTTGTTATGCCACACAATAAGAGATAAAATTGGAATTGAACCTCTGTTGCTGTAGTGATTTGATGCTCAGGAAACAATGTATTATTATTCTTTGGCGTCGAACAACTGCCCACGGTTTCTTGGGATACACAGATGAAAACATCGGTTAATTAACCCGGATGTAAATTGCGCCAAAGAATTGAGCCACCACAAACTAGTAGCTTTGTTAGTCGTATGTTACTAATTGTCGGTGTGTTTTTTTTTACGACCATCAACAAAGGATAATAATAGAATTGTAATACTTTGCTTGTGAATTTACTACTGTCCAGGAAAAAAGTATATTTTGGCGTTTGAAAATGACGTTTCTTGGGATCACCACAGCTGAAAAAACAATGCTTAATTAAAATCTGGATGTATAATTGCGCCAAACAATTGCGCCACCATCTAAATGAGTTATGATAGAGATGTAGGTTTTGTGTTACAATGCGTGTGTTTTTTATCGCCACACAATAAGAGATAAAATTGTAATTAACCTTTGCTTGTGAATTATGTACAGGAGAAAATGTATATATTTTGGCGTTGTGAAAATGACGGTTTTTTGGGATCATGTTGACAGCTGAAAAACAACGCTTATTAACCCTGGATGTAATTGCGCCAAAAATTGAGCCACCACAAACTAGTGGCTTTGTAGCGGGTGGTACAATGCGGTTGTTTTTACGCCACACATGTAGTAGTAATAATTGTAATTTAACCTTTGCTGTGAATTACGTACAGGAAAAAATGTATATATTTTGGCGTTGAAAATGTCGGTTTCGTGGGTATTCAAACACAGTCTGAAAAAAACAGAACGCTTAATTAACCCTGGATGTAAATTGCGCAAAACAATTGAGGCCACCACATAGAACTAGTTGCTTTTGTATGCGTGTTACAATGCGGTGTTTTTTACGCCACACAACAGAGTAAAAAATTGTAATGAACCTTTGCTTGTGAACTTTATGCTACAGGAAAAAATGTGTATTTTTGGCGTTGAAAATGAACGGTTTCTTGGGATCTCACCAAAGCTGAAAAACAAACGCTTAATTAACCCCCTGGATGTTAAATTGCACCAATGAATTGAGCCACCACAAATCCAGCTTAGCTTTTTGCGTCGTTACAAGTGTGGTGTTTTTTTTACGCCTAGCACAATAAGAGATAAAAATTGTAATTATTAACCTTTGGCTTGAGCAAAATAAGCTATCAGGAAAAAATGTTTATATTTTGTGCGTTGAATAATATGACGGTTTCTTGGACCATCACCACAGCTGAAAACCAATGCTTTAATAACCCTGTGGTTGTAAATTGCACCAAAGAATTGGCAGCCACCACAAACTAGTAGTTTGTAGCGTGTTACAATGCGTTGTGGTTTTTTACGCCACACAATATGACGATAAAATTGTAAATTAACCTTCGTTGGTGAATTATGTACAAGAAAAATTTATATATTTTTGGTGTGTTGAAATAAATGTGGTTTCTTGGAGATCACCACAGTTCTGAAAAAAACATAAACGCTTAATTACACCCTGGATGTAAATTGCGCCAAAGAATTGAGCCACCAAAAAATAGTAGCTTTGTAGCGTGTTACAATGCGGTGTTTTTTACGCCACACAACAAGAGATAAATTTGTAATTAACTTTTGTTGTGAATTTCTTGCGTGCAGGAAAAAATTTATTTATTCTGGGTTGAGTAATGACGGGTTTCTGGGATCACCACAGCTGAAAAACAACGATTAATTAACCCCTCCCCTGGGATGTAAATTGCGCCAAAAGTGAATTGAGCAGCCAAAAATGAAGTGGTATTTGTAATTGTAAAAATCACTGTTTCTTTACAATGTAATACAATAGGAACTGGCTTAGATCCCCCTTGGATATTCAATGTGCTTTGAGCAGATAGGATTTATATGTTTATGCAGCTGTAGTGGACGCACACTGGATTTCAGATCCAATACCCCAAAAAAATCAGAAATAGAACGTTAAGAGAAGCAGTCTCTGAGACAAGCTGAGACACCCCCCCAAAAACGCTGAAATCAGTTTTCAGTAATAATCAGCCGCTGGCAGCCCCTTCCCTGATCAGTACAGTGAGAGCGTATGAGCTCCCAGCGTCGCGCCCGGACTTATATGTGGCGGTGACGTCACAGAATCCCCCCGGTCCTGATTGGCTTCATCTCTGCACATGTCATGCAGGCTATGCCCTTCTTCCTCCCAGAGTGCTTTGCCCTTTGTAGGCCATGTGCTCGCACCATTTTATCAATCAAAAGCACACTTCATCCCCCAAACTTCGACTTCGTTCAGAACCGAAGTTTTCCTGAAATTCTAAACGAATTCCACTTCGTTAGAATCAATTCGCCCATCTCTACCCACAATGTATTGTGGGCATGGCCAGGCATGGTGACTGACAGTTGTCATAGAGACCAGTACACAGAAGCACTGTACTGATCTCTATTGTTTCAGTAATCTGAGGTTCACTGATACAAATCCGCTATTGGAAAAAGTGAAAAAAGTGAAAAAATAAAAGTGAAAAAACAGTAAAACAAAAACATGAAAAATAAATAAAGTAATCCTATTTGGTATTGCCATGTGCATAGCGATGTACCCTATAAATCTGTCATGTTAATTAACCAGCACAGTGAAAGCTGTAAAAAAATAAATAAAAAAACAATCAGAGAATTGTGATTTTTGTTTATCCCGCAGCACATGAATTGGAATAAAAAGCGGTCAAAAACTCATATAAATGCCAAGGTGATGCCAATTAAAACGTCATTTCATCCTGCAAAAAAATCCCTTACACAGTTCTGTATATGGAAAAATTAAAAAGTTATGGCTATCAGAAGACAGCGATGCTTACATATTGTTTTACACAATAAAAACACTTTTAAAGTGCTTCAATATAAATAACTATATAAATTTGGTATCACTGTAATCATTTCCACCCAGGGAGTACAATTAACTAGTTATGTATACTGCATGATGAGCCCTGTTAAAAATAAAATTACAAAACAGTACTAGTACTGCATTACTTTCTTCACTTTTCCCCCAAAAATTATACCAATAAAAATGTCAACTCATCCCGCAAAAAATAAGCCCTTACACATCTCCATACAAAGAAAAATATAAAAAATTATGGCTCTCAGACTATGGCGATGCAAAAATGTGTTTTCCTTTTTGAATAAAAGTGTTTTTATTGTGTAAAAGCAGTGAAACATCGACCTGCTGTTATTTATACCACGGTAACTGCTGTAAAAAATAAAAATAAAAACACTAGCAGAATTGCTGTATATTGTTCAAAATGCCTCACAAAAACCTTAATAAAAAGTGATCAAAGCATCATATGCACCTCATAATGGTACCAATAAAAATCTCAACTCTTCCCACAAAATACAAGCTCATAATTGGCTCCGTATACATAAAAATGAAAAAGTTATGGCTATCAGACTATGAAGACATAAAAACGTAATTTTTTATAAACACATTTCTATTATGTAAAAGTAATAAAACACAAAAAAGATATAAAATTTATATCATTGTTATTGTACCGACTCACATAGTAAAGTTATTATGTCGTTTATACCACACTATGAATTATGTAAAATTGAAGCCCAAAAGACAATGATGAGCGTAACGGATTGTTGGAAAAAAAACATTTTCTCATTTTCACAGCCAAAAAATCACAGAGCTACACTTACAGCTTCAAAGGCTGATGGATACACTGAATCCCAGCAGTAGGCGACTCTGGCCCTATTGCTGCATGGGAAAAGATAGCAGGTGCCGTTAATTAATGAGCAAATGCTCTAGGTACTAGTTCACACCAGCATGCAAAAAACCACAGTATAATACAAGGGGAGACTGCTTAAAAATGCAACAATACCAATGAGAATTGCATATGGATAAAGCGATACAGAGGGTAACGCCATCTGTACAGTTATACCATGCTGGGTTTCAGCTTATATCTCCCACAAAAGAAATGTGGGCAAGCTGCCCAGCACTTAGAAGGTACACTGCACAAAATACTTGTACCCTAGGCTCCCCAGTATTTTAGGGCAAAAAGATAACATGCTGGAAAAAATATCAAGATATGAGGTATTAGTTGATGGATACACTGAATCCCAGCAGCAGGCGACTCTGGCCCTATTGCTGCATGGGAAAAGATAGCAGGTGCCGTTAATTAATGAGCAAATGCTCTAGGTACTAGTTCACACCAGCAGTATAATACATGGGGAGACTGCTTAAATAATTCATGTCCCATTTTTCTGTGATTTTCTCATTTTCACAGCCTAATGCTAAAAAAATTTGTGAAACACCTGTTGGTTCAATGTACTCACTACACCTATATATTCCTTAAGTGGTGTAGTTTCCAATATGGGGTCTTTTTAGGGGTGTTTATTATGTTTTAGCACCTTAGGGTGTTTGCAAACTTGAAATAAGACATTTAAAAAATGATGCCAACCTATAGTAGACATATGGTAGATGCTAGTTACAAACTATTTTGAGAGGAATAACTATCTGCCTTCCAGACAGAAATTTTTTAAGTTTGAAAATGGCATATTTTTCACATTGTTTATGATATTTTTATATTTTTCACAAAAAATCAAGGATTGTTTGGACCAAAATTTCTTATTAATTTAAAGCACAATGTTTCACGAGAAAACAGTCTCTGGATCACATGGATAGGTAAAAGTGTCAAAAAGGTTTTCTCAGATAAAGTAACACATGTCAGATGTCAAAAATGGGGCTCTGTCAGGAAGGTCAAAACGGGCTGTAGTGGTAAGTTATGGGATGCAATCTTGGATTTTTCCATGTAGAGGACTACAACCTGCAAAGCAAGCAATATCATTCTTTTGCATGATGCTATTTACATTGATCTGTATTAGATACTCTTTGCACCAAAATCATCACTTGTCCCAGTGTGTCAATTATTTCAAAAGGACCATCCCAATTGCTTTCCTAATGACCACTCTTACTAAAGGTTTTAATCATCACTGATGCTCCTTTTACAAATCTGGAGGAATAAGGTGGTACTAAACATTACATTCTGGATATGGCATGTAGGAGGATGGATTTTAAATTCTCCTGCAGCAACTGTAACCACATGGCCATTTTTGGGGTGTGGACAAAAATGGTTAATTTGGAAAAATCAGAGACATCTTCCTCTTTGTCATCAGTTCAAAAGGTGTATATTGGGTTGTAGAGGAAACTGTTCCACCAATGCTCAGCTATGCAGAAGGTATCACATCAACCCAAATATTTTCTTTGTTTAACAACATTTCTGCAAATCAATGATTTCACTGTTCTTTTTATTTTCTTCACACTATCTGCACATTGAGGGGGATAAGGTACATGAAACTATTGTTGTACCCCTGAAATAGCACAACCTGCTTAATTTTGCCTGTGAAATGACTTCCTCTGTCAGATGTTGTCATTTTCAGAATCCCCCAAAGTACAAAAATATATTCATTATCTTCCCATCTCTTTCTGAAATTTCCATCCATTAACACAACTACACAACTGAGCCCTTTGTTACCTGAAATTAACCTGCAATGTGAACCCAGGACCTTCTGCAGATGCAATTAGTACAAGTAGAGGTTTCTGACCTTCATGTTGAGGGTTACTATGGAGTTATTTTCATCAGTTGTCCAGGTGTATTTTGTAATCTTTTTGCAGTGTGAATTGGTAACTATACTTTAAATATTTTAGTTTTTTTGTTCATTCATTACAATCAAATTTGTCTTTATGAGATTCAAAAATGTCTGCATTATGAAATGCCTCTGTTTTCTCACTATAAGCTAGAATATCCTTTACAATTTTCATCAGCTGATCATGTATTCTTAAATTAAATTTTAGCTGCCCTATAGTGTAGTTTCTTCATCTAATTTTGTATGCATCAAAATCCTCTTCTTCCAGTTCTGGTATCCGACTCATATTTAAGAGACCTGACGCTCCACGTCTCTTTACTTCCTGTTCTTGTCATTACAGAAATCTTTTTAATGTTGTGAAGTAACTTTGAACTTTCAATTCTTGTTTATGTTGCACAAGAATCCCAAAATTTGGACACTTTCTAAATTCATCATCATCTGAACTGTCCTGAGACCCCGCTTTATGTGTGGTGATCTTACTATTAATATTGTACATAGACTGCATTTTTGTGTTTTTGGCTGTCTTCTCTCTAAGACTTATGTGTTGCATTTGACGTTTGCTCTAGCTTATCCGTCATGCATAGATGGTAAAGCTCGAGGCAGTAGCCAAAGGGCTAGACAAGGACAGCAGGTGCCAGTACAGATGACAGGACACATCAGGTGTAGCCGTAGACAAGTGACGCAGTCCCAGGCAGGTAGCGAACTTGGTATAGCGGCAGATACAGCAGCAGCTATAACGGACTGGTGCAGTGCCAGGTATACAGCAGATATAACGGACTGGTGCAGCGGCAGGAAACAGCATGTAGCGTACTGGTAACACACAGGTAATGCAGGGTAACAGCAGCGATACATTAGCCAGGGGTTGAGCTCTATGAACTAACTGATACAGGAACTAGGGCAGGAACTTCCTTAAGTAGCCAGGGTTCACAGGTCAAGAGGCAGGTAATTGGAACACTGTCCCTTTAAAAAGCAGAAGACTGCCGTGCACACCCTAGAGGGCACTCGTGCACACACCGGCAGGCAGAGCGGACAGGTGCGAGCAGGAGTGAGGGCCAGTGAGTAAGAACTGCCGGCAGACCCCGCTGTTGGCGCCGGGAAGTATATAGCAGGAGCAATAAGGTAAGGTAAGTATATAGCAGGAGCAATAGAGGACGATACCGCAGCGGCCAGGACACGGCCATGTCCGCGGCTCAGAGCGAAAACCACGGCATGGACTGTGACATTATCTGCATAATTTTTTTTTTTATCTATCCTCTGCTTCATATTGTATAAATCAGCCTGTGCATTAGTATGACTACTTACAAATGTAAACTTCAATTTGCTTTGATCAGAATATGAATTAATATATTCCATACTTACTGCTTATTGTGTCCTATTTACTTTCAAAAACGTCTCTCGTGACTTTCCGATTTGTGCCTTTAGAATGCTTGAAACAGGTGCAATTACTTCCTCTGGGAATCTTTTTTTAGTTTCTTTAAGTTCTTCCCTGTAGCTTGACAAAGTGAGGCCAGCATTCCTCTTGGTTAAGCTGAAGGAAACTTGACCTATAGGGTCGCCATTAGAAAAATACTGATCTGATAGAAAAAGATGTCCGTACTTATCAAAATAAGTTTTAGAGGGTGTACAAACAGTTTATAAAAATATGTACAGTTATGAGAATAAAATAAAAGCCACATAACCATGTTCCTTCATACCTTTACTTAAACAAAGATTTATGTTTGTTAATGCAAATTTTAAAAGCATGACTAGTCTACCCGATATACACCTTATCACATGGGTACTTCAATAGATAGATCACCTTTTTGGTGTCACAGGTGTAAAATCCTCTAATTGGAATAGGATTACCCTTCATAGAGGAGAAACTTCTATGAGTGATGAACAATTGGAACATGATAAGCAGGGGTGAGTGCCAGTGCGGCTACCACCAATTCTCAATGGGGTTGGTCGATGTCCGAATGTAGTGAGACGTGTTCTTAAAAGGATACAGATGGCTGGCATTAGGTATCCGTGGCATGCACTGGCCCTTTAAATCTTAAAGAGCCAGCACACGCCCTAGGGAACAGGCACACACGTACCTAGAGACAGAGGCAGAGGACAGCTGGGCAGGAGAACGGACAAGCAAGTAAGAAGCAGAGAGCAGTGGCCAGCGGTCGGGGACATCGTGACATGAGGAGAGAAATTCAAGCCAAGTAGGGACTGCACTATAGAACAGGATGTTATGAGTGCTCCCGCTGCCCCACAGATCATGGACACAGTCATGTTTATTCTCCTGCCCCAGGCATGAGTGGCACTGTAACCCGCATGTCGGGCTGCGCGCACACTCACGATGCCCAGTCCCTGCACCCGTACTCACCTCTCATTGCTCTCTGCTATTCTCCTGCCGGCCAGCGTGTGCATCCCCAGTCCCTGGGCTAACCTGATGGTGATTTGCTAATCACCGGGCGCTGATCCTAGTTATTTTAGCCTCTTCCTACTAGTCCTTGCTGGATCTATGGTGCGCCGTGCCATAGAGAAAGCATTTCTGAAGTATTTCTGTTCTGCTGTGTCCCCGACCATAAGTTGCCTGCTGATTCTGTACCACCCTTCACCTTGGCCACCACCGCAAGCAAGTCACGTCAGGGGTAGCGATTTGGAGGTCTATTGCCACAATATGCCCAAACCACCTTGCAACGGGCTCTGACGAAAACCAAAGGCCCCTTAGACTCAACTCCCTGATGCAGTTTACATCACCCGGTGGATCCACTACCTATGGTCCATTGCAGATGTTTTTTCAGGACGCAGCATGGGAGCTCTCACAGACTTGTCTTCTCACATCCATCTACGAGCCACATCCCCCTATTTTGATTAACTTATTAACTTAATCGGACCACATTTGACATTTTTCCTGTCTTTAGTCTGATCAGGACCATATTTTAGCACAACTGGTTCTTTTACACTTCTTCATGTTTCTTAAATTTGAAGATTAAATTAAACATTAAAAAACCTCCACCCTTGCTCAAAATCAGAAACAACTGACAAGTTTCCTGTCTGATAATTTTACCTCAAATTCTAAACTCATGTTGATCTGAATAGGATACAAAGCCTTTATGAAAAATGATTACATTATTAAACCGGCCTCCAGAAAAGTAAAGGGGGTTTGACCTCTCAGTTGCACTTAGAAAGATTGAATGAACAGTATAAGAGCAGGTAAATCAGGCAAATATATCTAGAACTATAACAAAACAAATCATATACCAAGCTATAGCTTGATATATTGTAATTTCCTAGAAAAACTGAAATAGGCCTTCAGTGGACCCAAGCCCTCTATTTTTAAAAAGCAAACAAACCGGATAAGTTATTAGCATAAATCATTGAGCTGGAGAACGTGATAATGCTGTCAACTGTTTGAGGTCTTGCAATAATTAAAGTACATGAAATTAAGTTAAAACATTATCAAAAATTATACTAAGTTTAAGATTCTTCCTCTCTTCCATGGTCGATTCATTTTTCTCTTTCGTTTATCTCCTCCAACTTTCACCCACAGAGGCCAACCAGCTCAACCAACCAGTATCTCAGGAAGAGATTTCTGATACTGTAAAAATTTAAATTAGATCACCACCAAGCTGAGATGTATTTATATCACTATATGATAAAAAAAAAATTCAGATTTTTTACTTTAACCATTGTCGGCCTTAAATGCATTCATACTTAAAGGGAATAAAATATTGGATGAATTCTTACATCCCTAAATAAAGACCACGCATTGGCTAAAACCTATAAACCCATACCACTATTTAACATTGGCTACATAATCCTTACTGCAGTACTGGCTAAACGATTAAACAATTATGGGGCCATTCACTCTAGATTTTAATGACTTCCAAAACCATATGTACATTCGGCAAGTAGAGAAAGTTTAGTCTACATTTGCTCTATTACTCTCTATGACTCTATTGCAGTATATTTTGGGGTATTGTTTTTTACAGTATCCCGATGGATACAATGAACAGAGTCTAAAACGGGATGTGAATGGCCGCTAGTTGCCACAATTTATTCATAGTGACAGGTTGAGTTAATCTCTGTTTGCCAGGGCCATGGTTATAATATATATTGTGGTGGCTGCCATGCGATACCTCTTACAGTACTAGCCTTATATATGAAAAAAAAACAACATTTGATATTGTTAGCTGAGACTATTTAGCAGCTGTTTTACACAAGGTGGGCATTGGTGAGAACTTTATGATGGCTTTCTATAATTTGGATTCTACTCCCACTGCTATGTTAAAGCTCCCAGCCTTGGTACGCCCTCTTATACAGTATTAATTAGAAAAAGAACTACACAGCATTATCCCCTTTCACCAGCTCTTTTCACTTTCGCAATAGAACCACTGGCCCAGATAATTAGGTTTAATAATGACATAGCTGGATTCTGAATATAAATCAGCTTATTTTCTTATGATATTCTTTTGACTTAAACAAAGCCCTTGACCTCCTTCTCTAACCTTGTATCACTGCTGGATACGTTTGCTGGTGTTTCATGTCTTTCATGTGAATCTAGAGAAGACTACAGCCTTATATTGCATCATTCTTTTGCAAACTCTTATATACAATTTAGATATTAAAATAACACCCTCTTCACATACGTTAAATAAAAAAAAGTTACACCTCTTAATCTAATTAATCCCCTAAAGTTAAAACTACAAATGGAACCAACATAATCAACTCTTTTATGGATTGGTCACATCAGTGGGATCAAAATGACCACTTTACTGCAAATATTATATTACTTTAGATGTCTAATTATTACATTTAAGTCTAGACCACCAAAACCATATTTTTAACTTTAGCTGGCCCAACAAACATCCTAGGATTAGGAGACATAGGGCGACATGTATGAACGGGGCTGCACCAGTTTTCTGTTGTACTTTCAGCCAAAAAGAATGTATGAACAGGGGCACTCCAAAGTTTGGCGCGATAAGTGCCTTAATGCACCAAACACACTTTTTAATGCGCCAAAGATTAGGGGTGTTCTGGGGGCATCGCACCACATTCATAGAAGTAGACATATTTATGATTCTTTGACGCCAAATCTAAGCGCATAACAGTTAGAACTGCCAGACCAGGTTAAAGGTGGTGCCTGGGCCAGACTTGTGGTATTGGCTCTACACTGCCCTGTATGTATGACCTGAAGAAGAACAGCCAGACCAGGGTAAAGGTGGTGGCTGAGCCAGACTTGACGTATTGGCTCTACACTGCCCTGTATGTATGACCTGCAGAAGAACAGCCAGACCGGGGTAAATGTGGTGCCTGAGCCAGACATGTCGTATTGGCACTAGACTGCGCCTGTATGCATGAACTGCAGAAGAACAGGCTCATACATTCTGGCGTATTCTACACTGCCTTAAAGCAACGTTCATACATAATGACAGTGATAAGGGAGCCAGAGTTAGGTGTGCCTTTTTTTTAAATCTTTTTTCCCCTACTTTAAAACCACTTTACATAGTTTAATTTGGTCTACATCACTTCCTAATTGTTACATTCGATTAAACTATGGTAAGGTCTGAGAAATATCTACTATTGGATATCACCTATATCCCCATTGACCTCTATTTTACCTAATCTGGAGTTTTCTTATTCTCTAGATATCTTCTTTTAATTGGGAACACCAAGAGGACTGCTCTCTTTGTGACTGGTACTAAGGCTCTTTCGCACAACCCAAATGTTTCGTATATTCTTCACTCCAAAATTATTTTTTACGTTTTTCCTATGTAGGTCTTAAATAATCTCTGTCTCTCCTAAGTACTCATAGCTATCTAAAATCTTCTGTATTTGATAGTATTTGTATACACTTACCATAAGCTTTAGGGATAATATTATAATTGTATTCCTCTTGGATTCAACCCTCAGTCCAAAATAAATGACCTTTATTGATTATGTCGGAACAAGATCTTAACTTTCAAATGTCTATGCAAAGGTGGCAGTACTGCTGTTCAATAAATGCTAAAGAAAGTCATCAGGCGACCCAAGCTGAAACATTTAACATTTACATAAAACTTATTTAGCCCCTGCTAGACTTCATCATATTTACTCCAACACCTCCGGTTGTTTCCAAAGCTGTCAGGAACCAGGTACTGTCTCCCATATTTGTTGGCCTTGTCCACAAGTTGCAAGATTCTGGTCCCAGGTAGTATTTTTGATTACTTGGCTGTTTCCAGTAGAGTTTTACAAAACAATCATCAGTACTTTTACTAGCTGATAAACACCATTAATGACCAAAGTCATAAACTATCTCCAAATATTTACATGGCACCTAGAATTCATATAGCATCTTTTGTAGCCATAACGAAAGTCTATTTTATTCATGAGGAATTTCATACAATTCATAATGATAACATAGGTTACTACCATACAACCTAGCAACACTGGTCATCTTTTCTGGTTTCACCTGGTTTACAGCTGGCTTTGACTGGGAATACATACCTCCTACAAACAATACATAATTTAAAAAAATATTCTTACTGAAAGTTTAAAACTTATAAGCTAATAAAACCCCTTCAATCCTCACACTTTTTTGTCTTTTTCTTTCTTTTTTTAAACCTCACTTATAATTTCTTATTGTCTATATTTATATACAGTATTATTTAATGATTTCATATAATACAGTATTTACTATTTATACTAATTATAGCTGTCTTAAATCGGATTAAGATTAGCCCATTTGTGGGGATAAATGGCAAAATCGACAACTTTTGTTCTATAAATTTACTGTATCAAGAAAACTTTGGAGGTAGGACAAGTTATCCATATTTTAAAGGTGGCTGTCTAACTTCCAGAACCCTTGCTGATCAGCACAATAAAAGGGCTGCAGCACTCATGTCCCTGTCATTGTTACAAACAATAGACAGAGGGGCTTGCATGGCATTAGGATTCACACTTAGGGCCACATGTATGAAACGGTTTTGGTCTAAAACTCACTTTTTTCCCCATAGAAAGCTATGGGCAAAAAAGTGAGTTTTAGACCAAAACTGTTTCATACATGTGGCCATTAGTTTTTACTGCATTGCAGGTATCTATCGGGATACTGGGAAAAATTGTATCCTGACATATACTGCGGTGGAGCCATAAAAAACAATACAGCAAATGTAGTCTTTTTTTGGACTACATTTGCTCTATTTGCTGAATGTACGCACTTTATTTGCTAGACACAAAAATCTCGAAGACCATGTCATTGTGTCCGGCTCATATGCCAAAATTCTAAATGAGACCAAACAAGCTTTTGACTTGTCCTAGTTCCAAGCTTTTGTGTCTGGCATATAATGCATATACAAGTGGGATAAAGAGCAAACGTAGAAAATTAAAAATATATTTTTTGTATATATATATATATATATGGACCACTATGGCTAAACTGTTAGGCTATGTTCACATGACAAAGATTTCTAAGTGGATTCCATCTTGAAATCCTTGTTGAAAACTACTCATTGACCTCAACAGAAAACATGCATTGTAGTTTATACGCGCAGTCAATACAACTTTGAACATGCTCATTCTTTGGTATTATTTTATGCGGAAAATACGTTAAAATTTACTATTGATGTCAATGGGATGGCTAAAATCCTTGTGTAATAAGCACATTAATCATTTGTACGTGTATTGCATGTGGATTTTAATGCGTATCTTAGTTCAAAACCAATAGATATGAATTGCACTGTTTCTGACTGCAAACCACTTGTAAAACCAAATCCGAAAAACGGCTCTAAATCCACATGAAATAAGCATGTACTTTACTAAAAATACTCTTTAAAAACGCATCTGGTGGATTTGAATGTCAGAATCCTCATGAATTCCATGCTAAAATTTGACGTTGTCATGTGAACGTCTCCCTATGGCTCAGTGGAGAACTGACCGAAATAATTCGCCCCCCAAAAAATGGCATTACGCAAAATATCACTTACCTGAGTGTCTGTATCAGTGTCCTCCTCTTTACTGTACCTGTGATCTCCTACAGGTATAATATACCAAATTCCTCCGACACTTAGTTTGCCTTCCTCAAGATAAACACTGTTGGATAATAGACTTCATAAATTTGAGCTTCAGATCCTTTCTTTGTTCCTGAGGAACGTCTCACACTATATAAATAGCGAGAAATAAATAAACTGCCTTATTTTCATACTTTTTTTTTAAATCTTTGTTTTTCAGCTGTATCTCTTTAAGCAGCACATTTATTGTGAGAAATTCATGTCTAGATGCTGTGTAAAGTATACAGCTGACTTGATTACTAGCAGATTGTCTGTCTTCATAACAATAAATTAGCACATCCATCTATTGGGGGAATATGCAGCATGTGTCAGCTATTTCCAATTTTTATTTCATAACTAAACAATATTTTATTGTAGTTGTCATTGTGCTCCTAAATAATTCTAGTTAGAACCACTTGCTTATTCTTTACTTTTGCATTTAATTTCAAAGGACTTGCAGTACAAATCAATCTGAAGCAAGTAATAATTCTCATGTATTCGGATCAAGACTAGAATATTAACAAGCCTGGCACATTTAGAATTCCTTATTTAATTTGCATTTATTGCACACAGTGGATAGCTGATCACTATTCTCGCTTCATGCGGTGCTGCCCATCAGGTAACATTGTCTTTTTGGTCAACCTTCCTGTAGTGAAGATAAAATAAATGCTGCTTTATATCCTGTAACTGATTAAATCTGAATTGTATGGGAAAATTTTACATTATCTTTATTCCAATTCCTTTTATTTTTTTTATTTTTTATGTTCAGTTTTAGATGGACAACGATAGGCACAGAATGTATAATTAGAGACAAGAAATGTAAATGGTTAGTCATGTATTCATAGGTGTCATATGAATAAATTAGGGAAAAGTAAAAAGAAAAAATTAAGGGCGACATGTATAAAAAGGGGCTGCACCATTTTTTTTGGCATATCTTGCGCCAAAAGATGATTGTAGCCCTGTACTATAGATGTATGAACAGTTGTACACAAAATCTTGCCCCAGGCATGGCACTGCATTTTTGAAGTGCCACCCGCTGCAAAGGGTGTCAAAAGGTAGCCTTATTTGTCTTGTGTCCATTAGATTAGGGACGATTGCCCAAGTAGGAGGCTTGGGTCCCACCTTGGGAGTTAAAAAAATTTTCCCCTGTATATAAAAGGTTTTCCCTTTTGGTAGGGGGGGTTTTAAATGGGCCCTTGATAAGGGAAAAAGAGTTATACTTTAATTAAAAAGTTACGTTTTTTGTTTTATAGATAGAGAAAAATAGATTTTTAAGTTTGCCTTATGGAAAAATAAAAAATATAGTGATCAAAAATTCCATTTCTCTGTTTTTCTTGTGAGATTCCCTTTTTTTGGAGACAAATTTCCCAAAAAAAAATATTCTATGCCCCAAAGAAAATCCCTTTCAAAAGATATTTTTATCCCCCCCAAAAAGGCAACAAATAAAAAATTTAAACTTTATTTATATAAACCAACAAAATTCGGCACACTTTAAAAATTTTAGGGGGTATAAGCCCAAGCCCAAAAAGGACAGTTTACACTTTAAAAAAGCTACTTACAGATAAAGGGCCCTGCTAAAGAGAGGTTACAATCTATTGGGTGTGGGGGGGGGGGAACAGAAAAAGTGCAAAGGGTTTAAAATGGTCCAGCCATGTTTCTTTTAATTTGGGGAATTTTTTTCATAAAAAGTTGGATAAACCCCTGCCACCAAGACAGACATTATATACGATAAGTCCTGATTTGCCCTAGTAAGGGATTTCACGGGATGGGGTTGTGATAGAATTGGGGGTTATTTAATTTTTGGGTTTTCCTTGGAGGAAAAAAATTTTTGGTAGGAAAAGAGGGTTTTCCCTCGGGGCCCTCTTAAAACCAATGGGGGTTGTGAATGTGCCTGTTCACCCCAGTGAAAACATGTTCCAAAAAAACTGGTGCGCAAAAGGGTGAAATCTGGGAGGGGGCCATGGGGGGGTTTTTGGTTGATTGGGGAAAATTACCTTAAAAATCAGCAGCTGGGGAAAGCGGGGTAGGGGTGTAAAACGGGAGAAAAGGGTGAAATGTAGGGGGTGCAATCTTTTTTTGGGGAAAAGTTTTTGGGTGAGTGTTTAATTTTATGCTGTATTCTGAAATGAGGGGGGGAAAACCAAAGTGAAAGTAAACGGGAACAGGGTAGGGGCTCAAAAATAGGGGCTGGAAAAAAAAGACGACCCAGGCTGTTTCATTCATGAAAAAATTGGGAGAGGCGAGAGTTTACAGAGAGGGGGGGCCCGATAAGCAAGGAGTTACATTTGTCCAAAAAGAAAAAAAATTAAGGGGCAGAAATAAGAGATTGAGTTTTTTTCCACAGTGAAAAAAAATGAGGGATTTGGAGATGTTTCTTGGGGTTGCGGGGGGTAAACCAAGGAGCGGGAGGGGAAATTAATCGAAATCAAAGTTTTAACCCCAAAGGCCCAGTGGGCCTGCATTTGGGGAGTTAAAAATTGGGTGCCACACACGAAACAAAAATTGCAAGGGGGCGGGGGGGGGGGGTTTAAACAAGAGGGGCAGAAAGACAAAATTTCCCATTTTTATTTGGGGTTTTAGTTTTGAAATAGAGGGGGGCCCAAAGTTTCCCCAGAAAAGTGGACAGAAGTCAACTGGGGGTTTTGTAACGGAAAAAGGAGTGATGTCTCCGGAAAAAGGTTTTCCCATTGATTTAATAAACGGGCAAAAGGGATGGTACTGAAAACCAGAACCCTGCAAAGGTTTTGTCCAAGGGGGGTTGTGTACAGTGAAAAGAGGAGAGGACCTAAAACCCGATCCCGGGAAAAACTCCAAAAAACAAAGAGGAAGAGGTGGGAAGTTGTTTCTGGAAAAATTTGGACACTAAAAAGAGGGGTCATAGGGGTAAATAAAAAAACCTGAGTTTGGAATTTTTGCCGATTTTTGGGGGCATCGGAAAAGTGCCCACTTTGTTTGCTTCTTTGCATTGTTTTTTTTGAGCCGCTGTGCTTAATGATGATTATTTTTCCCAAAGCATTGGAAAACCTGCGGAGTTCTGTTTTTCCTACACAAAGGAAAGGAAAATTTTTTTTTCTGCAGAATTGTTTGAAACTACCCCTCATTATTGGCTTTTTTTCATGGCCATAATGAAAAGCCGAAAAAGGCCAAAACCCCCTTTTTGGGGCCCCAAACCCAAAGGCGCGTGAGTTTCCCAAAAAGTTTTTTTGGGTACCCCCTTTTATGTTTTCAGGGGCCGTGTGATTTTGGCTGTTTTTACAGCGGGCCACATTTGTTTTGGCCTCAACCCTTGGGCACCATGCGTATAAAGGAGGCTTTTTTTGATTTTAAAACGGGAGTTTGGCTTTTCCCGGTTTTGGATTTTTTTTTAACCCGTTTAGTCCTTTAAGATTCTTTCATGTCTGGTCCCTAGAATTAGCCTAAGCTTGGAGAAAATTAAATCTTTTTTTTAAAAACCCCTGTTTTAAAAATTCCCGGGGGCCCCGGGGTTTTTAAAAAAAAAATTCTTTTTTTTGCTTGGGCTTTGCTGTGTTTCCCCCCCAAACTTTTTTGTGGCTCTTTCCCTTGCATTGTTAGTGATTTCCCGGGTTTTTTTGGCCCCCCCCTGGCTTGTTTTTTTTTTAAATATTTTTTGGATTTGGATTCGTCCCTCGAACTCCCCCTGGCTTAACCTCGGCTTGATTCCCCATTTTTTGTCCTTTCTTTGTTTTTTCCCTATTTTTTTTCCCCCCGTTGCCCCCTTTTTTCCTTCCCATCTGTCTTCCCACTGGCATTTGTTGCCCCAAAAACCTTTCTGACAAAAAACCTGGGCCCTTCCCCTAGGGGCCAAGCCATTTGCAATTTTTGCGTCTCTTCGCCCAAAGGGGGGTTTTGTTTTAAAACGACATTTTTTTTAAAGTCAGATTTTGACATAGATTTTAAAAACCAGAAAAAATTTGGGACTGCAAAACAAAAAGGAAAATTTGGGCGAAAAATTACAGGGCCCAAAAGATTTTTTTGGGGTCTAATTTAAAAAAACCGAGGGCCTTTGCAAATTCTTGGAACTTTGTACATTCTTAAACCAATATTTAGGGGTGGAAAATGTACAAATTTTCAAGGGTTAAGAAACCCCAAAAACTGCAGCAAAAAAAAAAACCCAAAAAAACAAAAAAAAGGCCATAAAAAAAAACCCAAAAAACGAAAACCCAAATGTAAAAAATTTAACTGGGGGAATTTGTTTAGAATTGACCTGTTTTTTTTTCGTTCCCCGTGTGGGACACAGCTTTAGGGGTTATGTTTCCACATGCCTTTTATTGCGGGCATGTTTTTTGAAAAGCAACCGCAATATACAAAAATTTTAAAAAATACACTTTTGACTTTTTAATGCAGGGGCGGCGCCCCCTTTTCACACTTTTTTTCCTTTGGTATGTAAACGGCGGGAAGAAGTGACATGTTTTTCTTTCACCCAGCATTTCAATATGAATTCCCATATTTAAAGGGGCCCAAATTTTTTGGGGCATATTGCAGCGAAATTTTTACACCCCAAAATTCCCGGTTAAAAGGAGATCCCCTTTCATGAACATACATTTAAAAAATACTCCCCAGAAGTTGTCTGATTTCAGACAGCGTTGTTTGAGGGGCCCTTTTTTTTTTGTGTTCCTCCCCTTTTGGGGCTTTTTTGGGAATTTTTCCCGGGGGAAATTTCCCGGGCTATTTTGGAAGTTTTTCTTCCCAAGTATTCCATTGCAAAAAGTGTTAGGTTGCATAAAAATTATTCTGTTTGTTTCTTTTTTTTTCCCTGTAAAAAGCGCCAATTTGCATGGTGATTTATGACTAGACAAGTAAAATGGTAAATTTCCAAAAAAAATTCCCTCAGC
Organism: Phyllomedusa bahiana; assembly: GCA_025379985.1. Classification (NCBI taxonomy): domain Eukaryota; kingdom Metazoa; phylum Chordata; class Amphibia; order Anura; family Hylidae; genus Phyllomedusa; species Phyllomedusa bahiana. The sequence goes on along the minus strand of JAODAL010015770.1, from coordinate 30,277 downwards.
TGGTTTTAAAAGGTCTTATTTTTGGGGCCACGGGTTTGTATAGTAAAATCAATTTTTTCTCCCCGGCATATTTTTTTTTGGGGGGACTCCATAAAATTTTGTTGAAAGAAAATTTTTAAGGGCCCCTTTCCAAAAAATTTCTTCCAAAACCCCGTCCCTGGTATTGTTTTTAAAAAAAAACATATCTGGAGCAAAAATTCCCGGCAAAACTAGGACCGATTTTTGGAAAAGATGATTTTTTTTTTGGGGTGTAAAAAATGTAAAGTAGCTTTTTTTGTTTTTCATTTTCATTAGGCCCAAAAAAACTTTTGGGGCTCTTTGGGCCCAAAGTGTTTCTGTAAAAAATTGTTTGGGGTTTTTATATCCAAAATACAGCAATGCTAAGAATTGTCTTTTAGTTGGGGTGGGAATATTGTGAAGCTTCTTCACAATAAAAATACATCTAGTTGATTTTTTGTTTTTATGTCCCAAAATCCAAACCTTGATGTTGTACTTCTGAATTTCGGGGGGGTGAAATTGGGTCCCCCTTTTTTTTACTTTTTTTGGTGGGATTTTGTAGTGTTCTCAGGGTATGTTTTATTATTTTTCTTAATTTTTTTGTATTTTAAACCTTTTTTGGGCCCCTAAAAATAACTTGCTATTTTGGGGTTTTTCTCATAAACTTGAAAAAGGGGGGTAATCAAGGGGTTTTTAAATTTTTTCATGGTTTTGTTATCAAAATTTTTTTTCTTAAAAACTTTACTATCTATTTTTTTAAATAGTTTATACTTTTTTTTTAAATTTTTTTATGCTAAAAATTTATAAAAATTGTGGAATTGTAAACCTTGGGGAACGATCTAAATCTGTTTTTTAAATTTTTCCCTAAATGCCTTATCTTAAATCGGATTTAAGGTTGCCTCTGGGGGAAGTATGATGGACAAAAAAAACAGGTTTCCCATTCCTTTGCATTTTATTTGATTTTTACACTTTTTAAAAATTAATATCAACTATTTTATTTTAGTCCCTTATTCTGTAAATTCACCAAAAAAACCTTTTTATATTCTTTTTTATCATATTTTTTAAAATTAAAATTGCATTGTATCCTTCCTGTCATTTTTTTAAAATTGGGTACTTTAAGGGGGGGTTTTAAAAGGGGTCCCCGGTCTTCATTGACCCCCCCGAAAGGGGCCGGTTTGGAGGGGGGGGAAAACCCCCGGGGTTAAAAAAGCCAAATTTGCGGGGAAAAATCCCCCGGGGTACAGGCAGAGGACGATTTTCCCAGGCGGGAAAAAACACATTGGCACACGGGTTTAAAACCCAGAAACTTTAGATCCCGGAACTTAGGTAACAAAAAAACAGCACCCCCAAGGGACACTACAATTAAATTTTTGTCGGGAAAAAAACTGGGTCCTAGGCATGTAAACTGATTTGGCATGATGGGCGGGTTTCCCAGCAAAAATCGGGAAACCCACGGGTTAACGGGCAAAAAAAAGGACAACGGGAAAAAAAAAAGGGCTAAACAAAACGCAGGAACAGACAGGCATAATGACAGGAACACAGAGGTCAGGAGCTCAGATGGACATTAATGAATAGGAGGTTGAGGGTTATTGGCCAGGTAATTAGGACACTGTCCCTTTAAATTCAAACCAGTGAGCGCGCACGCCCGAGTGAGAGTGTGCAGACACAGACAGGAATGTGGGCAGGAGCAAAGACAGGTGAGTACACAGCAACAAAGGACACAGCAGGGACTGGGACAGAAAGAGGAACACAACAGGCACATGGCCCAGAACGGGGACCACAGCATGGACCGTGACAGTACCTCTCCCTTTTAGCCCCCTCCTCCTCCTCCAAATCCACAAAAATGAAAATCCACATAAATCCGGGGCCTGAAACGTCTCCGGGGACAACCCAAAAACCAACTACAGGCTCAGTGTAGCTCGTACGGCAATACCTAGAAAAAGGAGGTGAACAGGAGGAACATGAGCCAGTGAGTACAGAAGCTCTGGGCAAGGCCATGAGCCAGCGGATACAGAAGCTCTGAGCGAGACCAGAAACATGTGCAGGAACAGACAGGCATAATGACAGGTAACAGCAGGAATACAGAGGTCAGGAGCTCAGATGGACATTGATGAACAGACCAGGAACAGAGGCAGCAAGTACCTTAAATTATAGGAGGTTGTAGGTCATCGCACAGGTAATTGGGACACAGTCCCTTTAAATCCAGACCAGTGAGCCCGTGTGTGCAGACACAGACAGGAACACGGGCAGGAACAGAAGCTAGGACAGATAAGTACACAACAACAAGGGAGTGGCACAGAAACAGGAACGCAGCAGGGACACAGTCATGTCCGCGGCTCAGAACAGGGACTGTGGCATGGACCATGACATTTTATTAAAGATGATCCGAGCCTTTCTATTCAAAAATTTGTAAAACAATATCTCCTTGGTAAAAGGGTTGGGAATCAGAATTGGACTGAGCCTAAAAACAGTTCTGGCACACAATCCCCACCCTTTCACATATTTTATTGCGGCCCACCCAAATATTATAGCCAAATAGTGATATGCACTGCATTAAAATAACCAATAATACTGCCATGCCCTGACCATACAGAGACAGTCTGCGGAGAGAGTCAGTAATTTATTATAATGCTACAGACAATACAAAAAATACAGTATTGCTTAGATGTAGCTATAAAGTATGGAGGATACCCCAGCAGAATGATGCCATGGTTCCTTTGCAGAGTCGAGCAGCGCTGGCACTTTGGCAGAGGGAATAAGGGATGTTGTAACTAGAGTTTCATTGCTCAGGAACTGTGTAGAGAAATACTGTTGCCTTGATGACATGAGCAGTGATGATATCAATGTATCTTCTGCTCATAAATAGAGAGAAAGGTCCTTCGGTCGAATGAAACCAAAGGCAGCCTCTGCATGGAGCTTGTATGTTATTGCTGTGTTTGTGTTGTTTTCTTCTTTTCTTTCAACCGTTTCCTCCCAGTGTCAAAAGAAACCCACCAAAAAATTAAGCGTAATGGACGGACAGACATTTTAAATGCTGGAATTCTTGTTTATTGCACCATAGTGAGCAACACCAAATGCTTGTGCAACGTTTCAGCCCATATGTTAGGCCCTTTTTCAAGCAGCATAAATCCAAAGAGTAATAGTACAGCCATATAAGCAAATACAAAAACCTCCCACACATTAGTCCCACCAATAATACAATCACATTAGTGTACAATTATAAAACAGCTGTGTGTCTATACATGGATAGGTTAAATAGGTGATTGACAAGTCAAATCAGCCACTACCAACTTTACCATTCTAGCAGGGACGTCCATTCGCTATTTTTTGGGACATCTATGGTGAGTAAGGGCTTACTTACCCACGGGACGTACTTTGCATCTTAGCCTATGATTGGTGGAATACTCGGTGCTGTTCCTATTTTGGATTTTCTGACAAAAGAAACCCACCAGTGACAATGATGTTGGTAAATGGCTTCCAATAAAATCAATCCTAGTATGTGTCTAAGGGTGCTTTCACACAGTGCGGTTTTGATGTGTTTTTTGGATGCGTTTTTTGTGCAACAATGTATATCATTAATTGTTGTGCCTTCTGCACAAAAAAACGCATCCAAAAAAACGCATCAAAAACGCACCAAAACCGCACCGTGTGAAAGCACCCTAAGATAAGTTAGACTGTAATCGATTTGAATGGTGAAAAAAAAATCTTTAAAGCACTGCAGAATATGTGGCCACTGTATAATCTAAGGCAAATAGAAATAGTCATAAAGTGCTTCTATACACATTACACTTAGGTACCACTGTGCTTTTATGTATATGTATATGTATATTACATTGTATTATTCTATATTGTGGACTATATTGTACAACATTTATCATTTAGGGGTCCTTATAAAATCATATCTCCCTAGACCCCACCTTTTCATGTCAAGATTACCAGCATTTGACAAAACTGTCAACATCTTTCATTTAAATATATTATCATTGCCACCTTCAGGCAAGATATGTTGTTTAGCTGCAGACATTACAAGTAATAAAATCCTGTTCTTGTGTATATCACATAACATTGGTAAAAAGAAGTACATAACCAAAATCATTTATTTTTTCAGAGCTGACATGTTTCATAGCAAAATATAAAGAATTTTACAGGTGCTATAAATTTCTGCTGCTCAGCCTTGAAATCTAATTTTTGCTGTTCAAGGTGCAGAGAAATAAAACGACTCACAGGGAGGGACTGTGTGTCACAGCAGCTTAATTTCTGCTGTGCCTTGTTATGCTCAAAATAGTTCAATTAGCTCAATCAAGTCTTTTGGTTTTAACAAAATCACATGGTTTTGGAAACATTTGCTAATTTAGACCTGGTAGCTTGTGATGCTGCCAGAGTGGCTGGAGAACCTGACATTATTCTATCTAGTACAAGTGAATGCATTAGAGGAAAAGTCAAAATGCAACAAGCACCACATAAATAACTATATATGGGTAGGAACTGCTGCCCGATGTGAAAAACGCTAACTGTACAAGCCAAAAAATGAAAAAGTATCACATCAAAAAAAGGTACACATTTACAACAATACACATGACTTGATCAGGAAAATTTCAAATAATTGCATTAACAAAATTTAAAAACAAGGACACTATAGGCAACTCCTATTGGATAAACAGCAGAAGACCCGTAACAGCACAAGATCAATGTTGCTCCCCAAGACAAAAAATAACAATAGCAAAATAATATATGCACTAGACCTTTTAATGAAACCAAATCAAAGTAATAGAAGGGAAGCATGTTCAATACAAATATTCCAACAAAAGTCTAAATAGTCAAAAAATTTAACCAAATACATAAGGGAAACCAAAAATAAACAAAATAAGATCTAACATATGGTGGAGGGATATTCCAAGCATAATAGAATAATGGGAGGAGAAACAATGGGGCAGATTTATCAAAGCAGTTGCGGCAGAATTCTGGCTCCATTTGCACCAGAAGAAGAATGGGAAAACCAGCTTTTCGCCCACATTTACTATGGTGTTTGAGACAGTTTCAGGACCGCTTCGCGCCTCGTCCGACCCAAAGGGGGGCGTGACTAGTAGAAGGGGGCATGGTTTTTCGGGGAAAAGGCCGTGGCTTAAATGCGATAAAAAATGCGCCCAGATTCTGTCGCCGTTTCTGGTGTGAAAGTAAGACAACTTAATTCTGGTACAGAGTTAGACTAGAACTGTTCTAACTGCCAACAGATTTATCAACACTATGATAATGTGGCACATTATGAAAACTGTTCTAGTATAACTTTACCACTAGTCTAAATGTTAAACACTAATTGTTTAAATCTGCCCCAATGTGCTGGAGGGAGCATAAATGCATTAGACTGTTTAATATTGCATGGTCTAGTCTTATGGCAATTAGCATGATTTCACACTCGTTTTTGTACAAAATCACTACTAAAAATGCATGTTTTTTTAAAAGTAAAAAAAAAAAAAAAACTGCTGTAGCTGTAGGTTAGCTGGAATTCACTAAGCAAATATTAAACACACTACAGATGTTGCTTTTTTTCTTTGTAGATTTTTTTGTGTTTTTTTAGTCAGTGGCAGTTCTTTCAAAATGCAGTAGGTGTGAGCATTTTTTTTCAGGCCATTTTTGTTGTTTTTCTACCCATAGACCCCTACTGTATTTTTTCTACACCAAAAATTGCATGTGTTTATTTGTTTTCAGTTTTTGTTTTATTCATTTTTTGCAGCCTTTGTTCACATGTAATAGATCACATGATTTGTGATGGAGAAAAATGCACAAAAAAATCCATAATTTTAATACTGTACACACTGATTTTCAAAACATGCTACAAAAAGTACATGAAAAAAACACAAGATGCATTTAAAAAAATCCAAACAAACCAAAACATGAGTCCACCAGTCTTCTCCAGGGCTAGGTACTACAAATATATGTAATTCACTGTATACCTCCCAAAAACACTATAATTGACATGTTCTCCAAACATAATACAAACACCAAAAGAGAACAAAAGAGCAGAATTTGTCATAAAAATCTCTATTTATTACAAAAATTAAAAACAAGGACAAGGGGCACCCTAATAGAAAAGCCAGAGATGACTAAACAGCCCTTAATGTTTTAATTCAGAACATAGGTTCAGAACATAGTGCCTCCTGTAACTCAATATAACATATATACCGTATAGATTTGAATCATAGCCAAGGTAACACCAGTTACTAGGAAATATCATAAATGGGACGATTAAAGCACACACCATATTAAAAATTGATTTCAGCATGAGGTAACCTAAATGCATTATAGTAATGATAAGTTGGTCAGAGACACATTTCCATAATGCTGTGGTCAGTGTGGCACCCTGACGTGCATTTTGCATATGTTGCCTCCTCAGGAAATACTAATGGTGACTCCAACGCAGCTTTATATACCTGTTATGCTGCGGGCTCATTCGGTGCATGTGCAGCATTTGAAAGGTGCAGCGTCCACCACTCCACTTCCGGCGCCACCACGCAAATGCGCATGACCAGAAAAAAAGTGTGCCCAGACATGTGCACCACGTACCCGGAGTGCTGGAGTAGACGCAGGCACCCAATACCCATGTCACGGATGCACACCACCCGCATCATAACATCCCATAGTCAGGCATATAATTAAGCGCACAGGTAATGCAAAACCTATATCCAGTCAAAAATAAGGGACATATTTCAAACTAATGTAATCACCAGTAAAAATCTGTGCTCACAGGCAACATCCTATATATAATGCCCACAAAGATCCACTATGCAGGAGATGTGATAAAAAACCTCAAAAAATACATGAGGGAAATAAACAAAAAAAGCGAAACAAGTGTCACGGTGTCTGTAGTAGTGGGATCCTCTAGACCACCGCAAGAGATGCGAGTAAGCCACGCCAGGGGTGCGGATCTAAGTGGGTCCCGTTTTCACCGAGCCCGCCACAAAGAGGGATGGACTTGCTGTGCGGCGGGAGGGAGGTTCTACCAGGTCACTATCCCTGACATGAATTGCTTGCGGGGGCAGCCGAGGTTGTAGCGTGGTACAAAAAATCGTTTAAGCAAGGCTCGTAGTCGGGGGGGACAGGCAGGAGGTCAGGACTGGCCGGCAAGGTTAGGTGGACAGGCTGGGAAGGTCAGGGCATGCGGCAAGTTCGTGGTCGGGGGATCGGAGGCAAACGGTAACGGTACACGGTAATCAGACAAGGACTCAGGAACACTTCACATAGCAATGGCCCTAAAGATCCGGCAGGGTAACCAGGAAGAGGCAGGCTTAAATAGGGGCAGCAACTGGCAATAGGCAATTATTGGTGCGCTGGGGCGCGCGCGCCCTAGGGTACAGGACCACGCGCGCCGAGGGACAGAGCCTGCAGCAGGAGTGCGGCCAGGTAAGTACGGTCCCGAAGGAGCAGGGGAATGAGCGAGTCCACGCCACGACATGCGGGACGCGGCGCCGCTCGGGTGAGGGGCATGGATGCGCCTGCGACCCGGGACGAGATTTGCGGGGGCATCCGTGACACAAGTGAAGAATAAAATACAATTAGGACATGATGTACATATCATCATCATGACAAAGTGTATAATAAATGTAATAATACATAACAAATATAATCATGAATGCAAGTGACAGTGTCAGTTGTAAGACAAATATTACAAATATTACAGTGCATGACAAATATGAAAAAAGTGACAGTGAAAAACATGTGAACAGCACATGGACACATGAGCACATAATATATGATAACAACAAATGAAGCCCAAAACAATCAGTAACATAGAAGGTCGAAACCGTGCCCACAAACCCCAAATCACTTGATATTAATAGGCAGATTACATAATCAATATATAACTGAAAGGAGAAAAGATAAAATAATGAAAATGCAAGCATCAAGAAAATAATAATAAATTATTAAAAGCAATTGAAGCAATGTAAAAGCTACAGGAAACATGCAAAACCAACGTTTTCATTAAGACCAATAGGGACCATGGTACCGGGGGATACAATCCACCTGCACTCCCTCTACTCTTCCAACTCCAATGCCCAGATGTATTTCATCTATTCCTCGGACTTTAACTGATGATGGATCACATCCATGGCACTTCAAAAAGTGCCTGGAAATGGTTTTTAATGAGGAAACATTAACACACTCCCGGGCCGCCACAACATGTTTGCGTACCCAAATTTTAATTTCTCTTGTGGTTAAGCCTGTATAGACTTTTGGACATGAACAGGAAGCATAATAAATCACATTTCTCAAATTACAGGAATTGTAATGTAAAATGCGATATTCTCTTGACATGTCAATGGGATGTAATACATCAGTTCCTACCATGTTACTACAGGCCACACAGTCACCACATGGGAAGAATCCTTGTCTTGGACCCCTACTGCTGAATGGGTTAGGGTTACTGGGAATATTATGGCTCTTTACAAGGTAGTCCTTCAAATTTTGAGATCTCCTTGCAGTCATTAAATTCTGTCTGGTATTTCTCTAGACAAAACCGGATTGGTCTTCAAAACAGACCAATGTTTCCCAAGAATGTCACAAATTTTACCCCATTGTGAATTGTATTCTATAACAATTGTTTCCTTGGGGTTCCTTGGGCACGTAAATATGCTGTCCTGGTACTCCTACTTCTATACCCCCACTGATTGACCTAATGGTAGAAGATTCATAATAGGAGGATGCAAGTAGGAGAGCATTAACTGCTGTCTCCTTTCTATAAACCTCAGTCTGAAGTATACCAGCAGCATCAACCTCTGTCAATGTATCTAAAAATTCAACCCTTTGCAAGCTGCATTTAAAGGTAAGTTTAACATTTACCGAATTCTGATGAAGCTCTTTCATGAACTCATTAAACTGGGACATTGACCCATGCCACAAAAATAACACATAGTCGATGTACCTCAGCCAGTATTGCACATGGTCAGCGGCACAGGTCCCATCACCATGGAAAGTCTGCCTCTCCCAGTAACCAAGAAACAGATTTGCATATGATGGGGCCCATGCCGCTCCCATTGCCGTACACTGACACTGGGCATAAAAATCGCCCTTAAAAACGAACACATTATGCATCAGGATAAAGTTCATCAGATCCAAAATCAGATTGCAAAGACCGGGATTGAGGCTGTTGGACCTCAGAAAAAATCCCACAGCCACAAGGCCATTCTGATGTCAAATACTTGTATATAAAGATTCAACATCAGCTGTCACCGTGTATGTAGCCTGTTCCAAATGAATCCCATTGATCCGCTTTAAGACATCCGTAGTGTCTCGGACATGTGATAGTAATGATTCAACCAGTGGTTGAAAATAAAAGTCTATAAACTTACAAATCAGGTTGCACAGACCTTCCATGCCTTACATTTTTGGATGGCCCGGCGGATCAATGGGATTTTTATGTATCTGAGGAAGAAGATACAAAGTCAAAACCTTAGTAAACTTTACTCACAGACTGTAACATATTTTTCTAGATATGATCCCACACTCATAAGCTCTCTCCAAAAAATTGTTTACAATATAAGTTTAAAGGATTATGTGAGCTTTTCTGACATGTCTGCTTGTCTCTAAACTGGTGGAATGCCTCTCTTTCATATTTCTCCACAGGCCAAACAACCACGTTTCCCCCCTTGTCTGCAAGCTTATATACCACATCCTTAAAGGATTCCAATTCCTTCAAGGCCTTCCTCTGTAACACAGTAGAGATTTATCAAATATTTTTCTAGTTAGAAAGCATTTTCAAATCATTAGAACCATCTTTGTGAATATCTCAACCTGTGGACACAGGGACAAGGGGGGAAACTTAGATAACTTAGGGTCAAGATGAGAAGGGAAATTACCTGAAGTCTCATCCATTTGTTCAGACTTGAGTTCCTCAAGTATAGCCATTGCATTACTCTCCTCATTAGTTGTAAAAACATCATCCAAAGACCTTCCACCATGTAACCTTTTCAAAGTCAGCTCACATGAAAATAAATGTAGGTATTTTAGGGCTGTAAAGAAGTGGAAAGAGTTAGTCAAGGAGAAGGTTAAGCCTAAACTTAACACCTCAATATGACCCTAAGAAAAAACATGAGATAAGTTAATTACCTCACGCTTGCTTCTAGTTTTTCTGGCTTGCTGAACCGGAGAAGTCAATTTATGTTTGGTAGTTTGCTCGTCTTTATCTTCACTCAGATGGAGTGTCAAATTCTCCCTATTCCTATCCTTCATTAAAAGGTGTCCATCATAGGACATAGAAGATGAGACTGAACTGGATCATGACCTAGATCCGGATCTTTCATTTTGTCATCTCCATCTACACATTCAATTTGATTGCAAGAAGAGATGGTCGAATTTAAAAAAACAGCTATTTCCTGGCTGCAGAGAGCCTGTAGGCTGTTGTAGAACATTGTGCCATGCTCAAATATGCCTAAGGAGTGTAGTTTGGTCTTCATACAATGCTGTGTTTTAGTATGACATGCACATGACTGCCGCTGCTCTTAGAATCGCTTCCCTCTTCAATTCTGTGGGCACTTACAGGGGCAAAACTGACTAAATAACTGAAGCGGGAACGCAGCCTGACAAAGTCATGTCAGGGCCAGCCGGAATGAACCAAGCTGGGGGCTAAGATCCTACAATAGCGTCAAAGAACATAGTAGGTTACTGGAGCCGGCATAGGTTGCAGCACAGTAAGGGGACGTCACACCAGGGATCACCCCACAAGGCCACAGCTTCCGGTGTCATCTAGCAGCCATATGTTGACCATCAAGCCAAGTCTCGAATGGTTGACTAGGCCATCCACTTTCTCCCAGATGACATATGGGACAACCCCAAGCCAAGAGTTCAGTGGGTTTGTCAGACCACAACATTGTTGAACATGGACCGGGAGAAGGTGAGGGGCCTTCACTATCCTCACAACCCACTCTGTCCTGTTCGCTTCCCACAGCCAGAGAAACGACTATGTGCTGTGGCCTCCCCGTCCACTTAGTGTTGACGCGATTATTATCGACAAAGTTGAAATCGGCACAGTTTTTATGTTGATCGAAATTTTTAGATCATGTGATAATTTAGTGTTAAAAATCTCGTGCATCATCTATTAAGATCGCGCCATTTTCGGCGCCTTCCTGTTCATTTTGGCAGCCAGCAAATCAGGTTAACAGAATAGAGCAGGGTAGAGATGTGTAGTGCTCGATTCATGACTGGGTTGTGTTTGGTTGCGATTGGCTATGGAGGAAAAATCACATGACTAGTTTTACATAGAACAGCTGTTTCCTGTTCAGCCTCAGTGTCTGTCAGCGTCTCAGAGAGAAGGACGTGCGCTCTGCTTGTGTCCAAACAGCTCAGCGAAATTATTTTCTATTTCTTAACAGAGAAACCTCTACTATTAGCTGTGATTCCTTACAATTTAGTTAGATTAGAGATTGGAAGATTTTATGTTGTTAGGTAGAGAATTTTAAGGAGCTTCTATGCTGTAAAGTACGGGTGGGAGGGAAAGGGGGGGCCCCGCGGTCGAAAACACAGACAAGATCTATAAAGAACACTGGATAAAGTTCACCAAGACTTAGTGTAGAATTGCACTGCAATAGCTTTATTATTAAACAGTTTTCTATGAAATATTTCCTGGAATATTTGGGCAGCCTGAACTTATAGGATACACATAAATGATAGTAACTGCAGGTCTCTTTGATAGGTGCAAAACTCCACTTTATTATCAGTTATAACCATTTCAGATAGGTGTTCATTTTAAATTTTGCTCATTCACCTTTGTTGATATATCCACCCTTGCACTTATAATTTGAATCCAGCTATTTTTAGTCACCACAGGTGTAATTGAAAGAGTGCCAACAATTATCTTGTATTATACGCAAATACATAAACAGATATGTGTTTTTTGTGTTGGCGCACTACAGCTTTGTTCTTTGAGGCAGTCTTGCACTTAAATCTGAATCCAGCAATTTTATAGTCACACAGGTGAATTGAAAGGTGCCAAAAATATTCTTGTTTTATACGAATACATAACAGATACTTGTTTTTTTACTTTTGGCGCACTACAGGGCTTTGTTATTGAGGCAAGCTTGCACTTAAATCTGAATACAAGCAATTTTATAGTCAACACAGGGTGAATTGAAAGGTGCCATAAAATATCTTGTATTATACGAAGACTGACGATACGTGTTTTTTGACTTTGGGCGCACTTAAGCTTTGTTCATTGAGGCAGCTTGCACTTAAATTTTGAATCCAAGCAATTTTATAGTCACCACAGCCGTGAATTGATAGGTGCCAAAAATATATTGTATTATACGCAATACATGGACAGATACGTGTTTTTTGACTTTGGCGCACTACAGCTTTGTTCATTGAGGCTAGCTTGCACTTAAATTTGAATCCAGCAATTTGATAGTCACCACACGGTGAATTGATAGGTGCCAAAAATACCTTTTATTATCCGAAATACATTTCAGATACGTGTTTTTTCCATCTTTGGCGCAGGGGCCCAGCGTTGTTGATAGATCTACTTTTGCAGTTTTAAATTTGAATACAGCAATTTTAGTCACCACTGGTGATTGATAGGTGCCAAAAATACCTTGTATTATCGAATACATTTAGATGGTGTTTGTTTTTTTTCACTTTGGCGCAGGCCAGCTTTGTTGATAGATTACTTTGCAGTTAAAATTTGAACCTCAGCAATTTGTAGGTTCACCAAGGTGTAGGTGAATTGATAGTGCCAAAAAATACCTTTTAATTATCCGAATACATTTCAGATACGTGTTTTTTCACTTTGGCGGCAAGGCCACGCTTTGTTGACAGATCTACTTTGCAGTAAATTTGAATACAGCATTTTTATAGTCAACACACAGTGTGAATTTGATAGTGCCAAAAATACCTTTGTATTATCGAATACATTTCAGATACGTGTTTTTTTCACAAATGGCGCAGGCCACAGCTTTGTGATAGATCTACTTGCCAGTTAAATTTGAAATACAGCAATTTGTAGTCACCACAAGGTGAATATGATAGGTGCCAAAAATAACCTGTTTATTATCGAATAAATACATTTCAGATACGTTGTTTTTTCACTTTTGCGCAGGCCAGCTTTGTGACAGACTTACTTTGCAGTTAAATTTTGAATACAAGCAATTTTATAGTCACCACAGGTGAATTGATAGGCGCGCCAAAAAAAATTACCTTGTATTATCCGATATACATTTCAGATTACGTGTTTTTTCACTTTGGCGCAGGCAGCACTTTGTTGATGATATTACTTTGCAGTTAGTATTTGAATCCAGCTATTTTGTTTTGATTTGTGGGATGTGATTTTAGCTGTGATTTGCCGTCTTTTAATATAGAGACTTTCCAAAAACTCTTCCATACCTTCTCAAAATTTTTATATTTTGAACTGGATGCGGGAAATTCAGGTCGGTATGAGCGAGCAAAGAGGGGGGGTTTAGGACATGGTGGTAGAGGTACGAGAGAAGGTGATCCTTCCAGTGCTGGCGACAACTAAAACGCATGCAGCGGATCGTCAGTTGAGGACCGTCAGGCCTGTAATCGCTGGGTCAGGGCCCTGTGAATTCTCAGTACACGAACAGCTGTCAGCCAATCTGTCCTTCAGTGGTTTTAAATGCACCTGCATCCCAGCACATTTTTCAAGTTTTGAATTTTTGGGGGCATTTTGCTGTGAAATGCAGCTAGTCTTCAAGGTCCTATTGTAAAAAATGTGGTTTCTAACAGGGACATTTGTGTTTTCACAATTGTCATGAGTGGCTCAAGGGTGATGGTGCTGTCAGAAAACTGGAATAGGGCTAGGGACACTGTTAATGGGACTACATATTGCAAAATGACTTGTCTTTTGCAAGATCTTTAACATAGCTATCAATCCCTTGTATTGAGGACAACCCATATTAATCCAATTAAAAAAAGAGAAATCAATTAGAACATGGTGGGATTCCATTCTATTTTAAAAATGTGTATTGCTTGAATTAAACTACTAAAAAAAACTTGCATGTACAAAATAGTGGTAAAAAAATTTCCTCTGAATTGTACAAGGGAGGTACTAGTGAAAATCTTGACCAGATGTAGGTTATTCAGGGACATGGAAGTATGGAGCACGGACAGAGAACAAGATTACAGAGACAATTTCCTCCGCTCTGTTGAGTAAAATATGGGAAAAAGAATGCCAAGAAGAAAAAGCGCACCTGGGTTGGAACAGGAGCGTTAACCACCAGTATTTCCAAGTGAAGTCAATTGGGTCCGCCACATCAAACGGAGGGCACAAACGCTACCCAGGACAGGGACAGTATATGTCCAGTTGATACTAATTGGTGGTTGAAGACTCCTTTTCCCGGCACTTTTGGAAATCTGTTGGTACAGACAGGGTTTAATCGGTATTCACTGCTGGAGACTACTAGGACAGATATATTAATGTCCAGTTCAACTATAAATGGTGGTTGAAAAGTCTGCCTTTTCCGGGCACTTTTTAATCTGGGGGTCAGCTGGTTTGGGGCTCAATGCTGTGGGTCCCAGGACAGGTCATTGTCAATGTCCAGTTCAACTAAAATGGTGGTGTTGAAAGACTCCTTTTACCGGCACTTATAAATCGGGGGGTCATGCAGATTTGGGCTGCTCATGCTGCGTTCCAAGACAGGGATATTCATGGCCCGTTCAAGTAAGATTGATGGTTCAAATCTACTGCCTTCTGGCACTTTTTAATTTGTGGGTTTATGCTGGTTTTATAAGGGTTCATGCTTTGTGAGTACAAGACAGGGATAGTGAATGTTGTGTGTTTTTTTTTCTGTGGCTTTTATAACCTAAGTGTGTTGCCTAAGATGTAGCACGTATCCATTTGACCTGTTAGTGGATGTTAATTCCAGCTTCTCCAGCTCCTGTTTGGGTTGTAAGAATGAAGGTGTTGTTGTCTCCCAAGACTTTAATGGTCATCTGCTCATAATCGACTGCTCACTATCGATATCGGACCATCGACCGATGTCGGATGGTCAACGTAAGTAGCTCCAAACATACTCCGCACCCACATATACATTTTGAGGACGAAACTATTTGAGGACAGTGTGCTGCAAGAGGTGGGAAAGAATCCGCTGCTTCTTGCAGAAAAGGGCAAGTAGATGGATGAGGACGAATTGCAAATGGGGGGGGTTATTGATGCGAGTGGTCAGGTTATGTACAGCGACAACGTTTTGAGGAGGATGGCCGCGGTAACAAGGCAAACACTAATCGATGTTGCCCTATCGCCACGTGGAGCTGGGTGAAGCAAGCAAGGGCAGGGGACAAGGTATTCTGTGTGCCCTAGTTAAAAAGGCATTTAAAGTGCCCCCCAAATGGAAAAAATGACGCCCACCTCCATGCCTCTTTGTGCCCCCTTTTCTGCCTGGGATGAAGTGGCACCCTAGGCGGTCGCCTACCCATCGTCCCGGCCCTGGAAGCAAGGGCATCATCATTATCATTGGCAGAAGAGAGCGGCAGCTTGCGTGTCAGGCAGTGGCGCAGCTTGCAAGTCGGTAGTGTGGCCGCGAGTCAGCAAGATGGCAGCAGTGCAAGGTTGGGAGCCAACCAGCCACAATTTAGACCACCCACTTTGCAGGTCCGAGCAAGTAGCAGTTTTTTGACAAGACAACAGAGGAGGCGAACATGGCTATATGTAGAATCTGTGGGCAGAAAGTAAAGCGTGACCAGGGACCTAACGTTGGCACCACAGCCCTGCATCAACATCATGCAGTATCACCAACCAGTGGCCTGGGAGAAACGTGTCTCAGATGTGGTGTCCATCTGTCACAACAGCACAGCACACAGTGGCACGCCTCCCATTTCAGGCAGTCAAAGCTTCACTACCTCTGCCGAAGACAACTCCCTGTCTTTTACATCATCTACCGGTTCAGATACTTCTGCTCCTCGGCACTCATGGTGCCAGCAATTGTTCACAGAGACGATTGCCAAGAGACAGCAGTATGCATCTAGCCATCCCTAAGTGCAGAAGCTGACCGTGCTCCTGTCCAAGTTGGTGGTACTGCTGTCCCTCCCTTTTCAAGTGGGGGACTATGCACTGTTCAGAGAACTTAACAGGAAACTTTGCATTCACTTTAGCCATTTCTACACCGCCAAGCACACCCTCCTTGAGCTAAACAGAACAGAGAAACTATAAACAGAGAAAAACAGAAATTGATTAACAGGGAGAAATTGATTAACAGGGATAAATATATGAACAGGGAGTAATTTATGAACAGGGAGTAATTTATGAACAGGGGGAAATTGATGAATGGGGGAAATTGATGAACAGGGGGAAATTGATGAACAGAGAAAGGCCATTAACGATTTTCTGATGATCCAAGTGGACAGGAATACTCCCCTGTGTAAATTTGTCAGCCAGTGGCAGCTCATGCGTGACACCTGCCGTTTGCTCAGGCCCTTTGAGGAGGACACGTTATTTGTCAGTCGCCAGGACTACGGGATGAATAATGTCATTCCACTGCTTCATGTCCTGGAACGGAGGCTGCAAAATCTGTCTGGTCAGGGGACTGGGGGACGGTGGCGATACATCTCATGGCCACATGAGTCCAGTGGGTGCTGAACTGGAGGAGGAAGACATTGGAGCACAAGCAAATGACTGGTTCTTTTATTCAGGAGACAGGAGAGGAGCAGGAGCAACCGGAGGATTAGGAAGATGAGGAAGATGACCCAGACACACCGTGGCAGTATACAGTGTAGATGGAGGCAGGGAGTCCCTCAGAGCTGCATGCTGATTTGCCTGGCTAGTGACAGCTGAATTGTCACCATCCAGCAGAGGGATGACTTCTGGCTCTCCACCCTCTTGGACCCTCGTTACCGGTCCCAAATGGGGGCATTTTTTCACCTGCCAAGACAGAGGACAAACTCAAGTACTGTAGAGACATCCTATGTAGTCAGTTGGCCGCTGCCTATCTGCGCCAGGGTCCATCCTCTAGCAGGTCTGACCGGGTTGTTCATCAGTGCTCATGTACCATTGCCACGGCGGCTGTGAGGGGATGGGGGGTTAGTAGCAGTACCAGCTCCATCAGCAGCATCCTGCTGGAGTTGTTGATGAGCAGCTTTCTTCAACTCATTGTGATTTAAGTACCCACCAGCAGCAGCACCTGGAGCAGACCCTGAACCCTTTTGGCTACCTGCCTCAGCTACTATTCTGATGCTGCCACCCGCCTGATTCCACACATCTGCTTCCAGCTGCTCCTTCTACCCCCACCATCTTTACCAGGGTCTGGTTTGCCACCCACCTCCCCACTCTTCACGGGGCCTTTTATGTAGCCTTCTGATGCTGCTGCCCCCTCACCACTTAAGTCGCCTCATGCTGCTGCCAACTGACCACCCCTCCAATCGACCACTCTGTGGTTTTCTAATGCTGTTTCCACCCTCCATCACTCTATGACATTGCCACTATGTTTGGTTTTCCCCTTCTTTTAATCTGTGGAGTGGATACAAAACACAGAACACATGAAAATATTCCATTTACTTATTTTTGGGTTCAACTCCTGTTTCTTTTTGGCTTTAGCAATGATGGATTATTGATCAACTGAAAGCGGACACTGAAAGATCAATGGAATGGCAAAATGACTGGTGTAAATGCAAAATTACTGATGACACCCTCTCCACTCTTTTGGGGGGCTCTAGATGTATCAGCATTTAACAGAATCACCACAATAAATGAAAAAATTAACTGTTTGCCACAAATAGCAATATCCCAGGAGACTGGATTTGAGATGTACTGTATGTAGGGCTGAAATACACAAACACTGGATTTGACACAGAATTCTCCACAAAAACTGAATAAATGAACTCTTGGCCACAGATTAAAATACCCCCGCCGGTCTGAAGTTGATGGATTTCAGGCATGTATGTGGCAGAAATACGCACACCCTGTATTTTACTCCAAATTAACCCACAAAACAAGAAGAGAAATTAACCCTTGGATATTAAATACCCTACAGAAAGGAACAGATGAAATCTAGGTGTATATAGGGGTAAAAAAACCACTGTATTTTACTCCAAATAAACCCTCTAACAGGCTTTATTAACTCTTGGATATTAAATACCCTACAGAAATGAACAGATGAAATGAAGGTGTATTTGGAGGTAAGAAAAACACTGTATTTTATTCCAAATAAACCCACTAACAACAGGCTTAATTAACCCTTGGATATTAAATACCTTACAGAAATGAACAGATGAAATTTAGGGAGAATACCCCACAAACTAAAACAAAATGATAATGCTGGTAGCGTTAAAGGTGTACACTTGTGAAACTCTTTGGCCCCAGTCTCTGATAAAAGCAATTTCTTTTAGAATGACTTCTATGGAGCAGCAGATACAGAACACTGGTTGAGGTAGAGGTGTGCAACTGACACAGACTTGTGGTGGTCTTTCCCCCGCAATCGCTGATAAAAGCAGTTTTTTTAGAATGAGTTGAATAGCAGAGCAGCAGAAGCAGCTAGATGCTTATGCCAGGACAGACTGTGAGAAGTGTGAGGATTTAAGATGGCGTCCATATTTATAGGGTTGTGACGTCACAGAAGCCCACTGGTCGCTGATTGGCTTCATGTCTGCACATGTCATTGACGGTGTTCCTTTCTTCCTCCCAGAGCTCTCTGCCCCATGTCAAGCCATGTGCTCGCAGCCATTTTACCAATAAAAAAGAAGCTTCATTCCAGCGAATCACCCTAAACTTTGGCTTTGTGCAGAACCAAAGTTTTCCTGAAATTCTAAACAAATTCCACTTCGTTAGAATCGATTCGCCCATCTCTAATTGCAAGTCATTGGTATCACTTTGAAATTTCTTAGACTTAACATTATAAATGTCTTTTTCTAACTCAGTATTGTATTTTTCTAGATCTCCACCAGAAAGTTAAAGGGGTGTTATCGTTTGAGCTGCTCGTGCTGTTCAGCTAATTTTCTCAGATTGAGTTTGAAATCCAGGGGCGTGTCTCTCCTGTCAGCAGGCGTGTCTCTCCTCCCAGGAGGCGTGTCTCCCCTCACTGAAGAAAATGTGCATCACATTTGTTTAAAGCAGGGGAGCAGAAGGTTGTCTGGATATAACAGCTCTGTAGCTCCTGCCTGCTTATGTCTTCAGCCTTGAGGCTCCAAACTCCAGCAAGCACCTGTCATATGTCTTAGTTTACACACAACTGAAAGCCAGCAGCTGTTACTTCTAGTGGTGTTCATCCAAATTGTACTGACAACAGGCAGAGATCTTTACTCAACTACAAATGTCGGTTCAAGAAAGATCTCTGCTTTCCCGTCAGTGACATGTGAGTTTAAAACGATGGGGGAGAAGCAAAACAGCTTTCAGAGAAGGCCCTGCTCAGCTTGTAACTAACTTGGGCTGGTGGTGCAAAAGGTAGAACAGTGATAGACTATTGCTTTTACAACGAAGGGTTTTTGGGGTTCTAGTCCCTCACAGGGTATATTTTTTTTTCCCCTAAATTCTATAACATATGTAGAGAGACCTAAAATATATATGTTAATCTCTAAAATGATATATATACACATACAGGCTCCCCTATATCATTTCTCATCCCAGAATATATGCATTGTATCACATATTTTTGGTAGTGCTTGGTGTGACTGCAAGGATTGGGCACTAATAGGGGAGCTTTGTGTGTGTATATGAATAAAATTATAGATGTCTACACATATATTTTCATATCTTTACATATGTGTACATATGTGTACTACTGATGGGGCTTGAACTCCCAACCTCTGTCTTGCAGGGTTAATCACCTAAGCACTGCTCTATACAAGCAGCTTATGCAGACACAGTGTTGAATCCTTATGTTATAAACTACAGGTGATGACATCATAAGGAGGCGGAGCTTGCATTCGATCTGAGGAACAGAACTCCTTTTCCAAGTAGCAGCTTAAGGACTGGATCTGTGAGGAGGTTAATCAACCTCTTGGCAAAAGCCCCTTAAACAGCCAGTAATTGCCCAGAACATTGACCCTAAAGCTGGGAGATGTACATAGAGCCAGCAGACTTTGGTTTCACTATCGATTTTAACAGCTCAGAGGGGAGTAAACACAGAGTGTGCAAGCAGCCAATCACAGTGCAGGGGGCGTGGCCGGGGCATTTCCTGTCTAGGGGCATATCCCAACATGCTGAATGAAATGTCAGCCAGCCAATCACAGTGCAGGGAGCGTGTCTAGGGTGTGAGAATCGACCAGGGGGCGTTCTGACCAGCAACAGCAGAAATAAAAGACAGTTTTACAGAGAAGCTCATATCTGCTAAACCAAGTGACAGAGGTAATGCAACCCAATTACAAAAGTGCTTATTTTTACTGTCCCCATAATCTGAGACATGATCTTTGTAACGATAAAACCCCTTTAATTATTGATTATCGCTTGATTCTCAATAATTTCAGCTTTAATTACTCCAAGAATGGTCTGATTCAACTGTATTAGAAGTTGCATAAATCCCTTTGAACATTCTCCTGCCAAATCTTCCCACCTTTTCTTAGAAATCTCATCCTCCACAGCATAAGAGGGAAACACTTGGATTCTTAGTCCCCTCTGTATAAGGCCCTGGAAATATATTTCTCCAAAAATGCCTTATTCCACCAGACTTTAAGTTTTAACATTAATTTCCTCGCTTCAACACAGCAACCACTTAAAACCACATTAGGATCCTCTGTAAACACCTCATTAAGTTGCAACAACCAAGATTGTAATCTCTCTCTGATGTCCATGTTATATTGAGACCCGGACGCCGTGAAAAAAACACAGAATACTGTAACAATTAAACAAAACATGAGTCAGCAAGTCAGATATACTTCAGAATGACATAAATAGAAAAGAGACAGCAGTTAATGCTCTCCCACAAGCATCCTCCTTTCATGACTCTTCTACCATTAGCAGCATTCCAACAGGTCAGTTTTTGCAGATGAGAGAATCTGCTCCTCTGAAGATAAATTTGAGACACAGACAAGAGAGAGTATAGTAATAGGAGTACCAAGACAGCATATTTACATACCAAATAAACCCCAAGGAACCAAGTGTTATAAAATAAACCAAAAGTGAGGAATATGGTTTCCGAAATCTGATTGATCACAGCATAAAATTCACAATGGGATAAAATCTGTGACATCCTTGGAAAATTCTTGGAAGATCAATTTGGTTTTGTCTAGAGAAATGACATACCAGCCCTCTAATGACTGTAAACAGATCTTGGAAATTGAAGGACATACACTGTAATAATTGTAGTATTTGTCTTACAATTGACACTGTCACTTTATGCATTCATGTTTATATTAATTTATTATTACAGTTATTATACAGTCACTTTATTTCATGATGATATGTACATCAGGTGGTAATTGATTGTATTTTAGACTTTACTTGTTAAATTTTTCATTATTCTCATGTATTTTGTGTTTTTATCACTTCTGCATATGGATCTTGTGGCATTATATATAGTATGTGCTGGAGCTCAGTTTTTTACTGTGATTACATCAGGTTGAAAAATGTCCCTTATTTTGACTGGATATAGATTTTGCATTACCTGTGCACTTAATCATATGCGTCTGACTATGGGATGTTGCGGGCGGTGGGCATCTGCAGAATGGGTGTTGGGTGCCTGTGTCTACTTTAGCGCTCTAGGTACGTGGTGCACATGTCGGGGGATGCTTTTTTTTCCGGTCATGCACATTTATGTGGAGACGCCGGAACTGGACGGAGGACCCCACACATGCGCCAAACGAGCCCGCAGCTGCATTCAATTTAACTGACAGGTACAGTATATAACTGCATTGGCTGCCATACTGACCACAGCATTATGGAAATATGTCTCTGACCAACTTATCATTACTACAATGCATTTAGGTTACCTCATACTGAAATCAATAATTTAATATGGTGTGTGCTTATCCCATTTTTATATTTCTGTAACGTGGTGTTACTATGATTGTGGCTATGATTCATATCAATATTGTATATATGTTATGTTGAGTTGTAGGACTGTATGTTCTGAACCTAAGGGTCCAATTAATACATTAAGAGCTGCTTAGTCATCTCTGGCTTTTCTATTTGGGTCGCCTTTGTCCTTGTTTTTAATTTTTTAAATTAATAATGACAAAAAGAAGAAGCAGTCCTAATAATGTGACTCAACTGTATATGAGTTGGCTGGAGAGGCAGAGAGACACACAGAGACACAGAGACAGTTAAAGTAACTGATACATTTCACCCCAGCCATTGATTCGCAGCTTACACTGCTGTGAATACTTAAAGGGGATTTGCCAGGACGTGCCTTATCTGCTAAGAAGCAAATGTAAACAAGCCATGCTGAGCTGAGAGAGAGACACAGCCAGAGGACAGAGCCGTGCATAAGGGATCGTGTGAAATGTTCACTCAAATAATCAAACTACAACTATTGGATTCTGTATACAAAAGACAACACCTTTTCTCCACAGCAGCTTGAAAGCTTCTTCATGTTCTCTGTCATCAGATAAAGCAGGGATCTACTCAGATAATCACACTACAACTAGTAGATTCTGTATACAAAAGACAACATATTTCTACCCGGTGCCTTGAAAGCTTCCTCCGCTCCCTTTCATCAGATAAGAAGTGTTCTCTGCGCAAGCCCGGCCAGCAGCTCTTGTCAGGTCGTATCTAATAGAAGCTTTTAAGTAACTAAGGGCAGGTAAGGCAGCCCGTAGCTCTCTCAGACTGCAATTTTTGTAATCACATATATTTAGAAAAAGTGATTAAATACCCATTTTGGAGGATCCCACGTCAACATTACATCGTGGCAAAACCCCTTTAAAGTATTCTTTAGGTGGGGTTGCAGGATCTCCTGTTTAAAATGTATGGGAGACATCATTGCAGCCAGTCTCCATCCACTAGCTCAGAAACCATGAAACCTGCAGATGGGAAAGATTTATTAAAAAAAAAAAAAAAAAAAACATACACAAGTTATGGTATTTAAAACTGGTTAATAACATATATAAAGATATCACACTTTTCTTTTTTTGGGCTTTTTGGAGTACTGCAACATTTCTTCTTCTCTCCAAACTGTGGACCCTGGATCAAGCTTTCACATTTTTACCAGAAACCTACTTCTATCGTAATCTCTGAAGTGCTGCTGTTTTCCATATATTATATAATAACCAGAAATAGTGTTATAATTCATGTTCACACACAATGTCTGAAAAGTTATCAACAAGGGTATGTTCACACGATGTACTGCGGAGTGTACAGCAGGGAGATGAGGCGTAATCCATAGTTCTCTCAGTGAAGCGCTGTGGAACATAATGCACTTTATAAATGACTGAAATACATAAAGAATACTTGAAGGGGTTTTTTCACTAGGCTGTTTCACTGAGTGACAAGCAGTTTTACTCTCACTTTGTCTCCTCAGGCTGTGGGTGGTTCTTTGGCAGTGATTAACATATCTCTGTAAGGAGTCATTGCACTGATTAGTGCAGGAGATATTATCTCTTCAGAAAGCACAAGTTAAATGTGCTGTGATGACTGAAAACCATGGCTTATTTGTAATCTTATTATAGATAATTAGTTTTATCTGGATGCACTGTCTATCCCTGGGTGTTGTCACTCCCTGCTACTTGCTTTCTAAGCTAATAAAAAAAAAAGAAAGTAAAATCTATTGAACTATGTATTTAGACAAAGTCCTAATTTAAGTGTCCCTTCATGTTAAAAGCTAATATTTATAGTGAGAAAACCCGTTTAATTTTGTTCAGGTTTTTTTAAATCCCATTCTTCTGGGAGTTTTTGGGGCTAAATATGTAGAGGCCACATGCTAGCTATGATTTAATAGGGAAATATTTATATCAATATCATATCGTATCAATTCATATTCTATATAAATGTGGCATGCGCCTTTGTATTGCATATTTATGAAAATAGTCACTGTGTAGAGTTGCATGTTGAGGCCCTGCTCCTTTGTACCATGGAGCTATAGGGGCTCTTTTCCTGCTGTATTGGCTTTATACACATGGCTCTTTTGTGTATACAAATTTTTTCACTTTATTTAAATTGCATTTTTATGAACTATATGTTGGGCTAGGAAATGGATAATCCCAGTTTTATACTATGATATGGTAAGTTTTTATGGACCAACTGTATGCCAAAAAGTGTCCTGTAAACCCAACAAACTGTTAAGGCCACCCAGAAAATGTTTAAAGTGAATATCATAATGAAAAAAGGCACAAATCTTTATTTTTACATTTTAATACTACAGATATAGCAAGGATTAACTTGATAGACAATAAACCATATTTTGGCATAGAAATTTATCTTTACTTTTTTAATGCTTTTCAATGGCCTGTCATGGATGCACACAAAGACACAGACAAGTGAGGCCCTGACTCTGGTCCCAGCCTCTGTCCCTGCCTTTTGGGGAACCCGACTCCTTAACAGGTCGGCCCCAACCAGATGACTGATAACTGCACTGAGCACAGTGAAAACACAAACGGAGACAAACAACCACAGAACAAGTAAACGTAGTCGGGCAGGCCAAGGTCGGTAACACACGGGGGGCAGCGAAGTACAGAATCGTGAGGCAGAGGGTAACCGAAATCCAAGCAAAGGTCAACATTATACAGATGGGAACAAGAGAGCACAGGTGAACTATAGGGCAAAGCCAATATAGCAGGCAAAGCAGGAAGGAAGCAGAGACCTTATATAGGAACAGAAGAAAGGTAGAACTGAGGCAATAGGCAGAAGGAACAAAAGACCAGATAGGTCTGTCACTCAAGAAGGAACAAAGTTAACCAAGAGTGTGCTGGAAGATTCCTGGCCACGGGCGTTGGCCAGGAATCAATCAGCACTCAGCACAGAATAAACCCAGTTCACACTAGTGATAAGAAATGCAGTATTAGGTTAAAGCCGGGGGTGTTTCAGGCACAATCATGACATGGCCTTTGTTTTTAGCAAATAACACAGGAAGCCGTGATATCATGGTCAACTCTGCTACATATGTATGCCTTAAAGGGGTTGTCTCACCATACTGTTTCACAGAGTCACAAAGCTTCAGACTCACTTCTTGGTTAGGCTGTGGTTGGTTCTATAGTGGTGATTGACATATCAGATCTGCTATTTCTCATTTTTCCTGTTACAGTGACATGAGTGCAGGAAGTTTGTAATCTGTAATGCAGAAGGGTATGTGCACACGTTGTCTTGCGCGTAATAGTGTGCGCATTTTGCCGGGTATTGCGCTTTATATGCTGCAAAATGCGCACTGTAATTACGGTAATTCATAGCTCTCATAGAGAGCTATTGATTATGTGGCGCCTCCCACCCGCGTACAATAAAATCGTATTGTACGCGCAGGGGGAGAATTGACATGTCAATTGTTAGTGGCGATTATGCGCCGCTGACAATGCATGTCTACCGGGCTAGCACCCGGCCGCCCACCCCCCCGCGTTTTGGAATTACGCGCTGGTTCCAAAACACCTGGCGTATTAATAAGTAATAAGCCGTGTGAACATACCCGAAGACTACAGAGCTCTAAGGTTTAAAATTGTTCAGTAAGTTAGGTAATCAAGCTCATGTGCTAGAGACAAGACTCAACATGGTCGAACAGCTGCTTAGAGCAATGAGAGTGGAGAGATAACAGAGAAAAGTGGTTGGTAACCAAAAGAAACTTGTATACACAAAATACATAAAATCTTCTTTATCTCCTGAACAAAGCAAAATGAAAATAGCAATGTATTGGATGATAGTCTTCATTTATTTTTCCGTACATGTTTTAAAAGCTAAGCATTGAAGTGAGAAAACCCCCTCAATAATGGTTATTTTAGAATGCAAAACTGGTGCCCTCAAACCTTTTCTTATTTCACTACACAAAAATTGCATTGCTTTTTAAAGTGAATAGAGCCTAACTATGAGTAATGCAGGGGACAAATTATAATCTGTCCCTTAACCTGGATTATATCACTGCAATAACTGAGATTACAAGATTATTTTTCCTGCGCCTATATTTGCTAAACATATAAAATGCATTTTCTGCTTGCTAATTACTAAACACCTGCCTGCTTTTCTAATGAGAGCTCCTCTTTTTTAATCGCCTGTTCATTTCTTGCTCTTCAGTTCTATATTTTTGATTGCTTTTGATTCCTTTGAGTGCTTTCTAAACAATCTTACAACCTAATGTGGCGGTCTCCTTAACAAACACGCTTCCATCTGCATTTCAAATATAAAAACAAACCTTGCAATCTGTTTGCAAATGTTGAGATTTCTGAAGGGACCCTGAAAGTTTGGGGTTTTTTAAAAAAATGTCTTGTTTACACACAACCCACTGTTTTCCCTGCAAATTTTTCATCTATTTACTGAATATTTTAATGGACACAAATTCTAAATTGACCTGAAAAAAATTGTTTGATAATAAAAGGGCCTTTGTTTTAGACAAATTAGGTTTTACATTTAGAATCAGATATAATATTTGATGGAACATTACAGAATAAGCTAAAAGGGTTTCCCCAAAGAGAAAAAATATTTTTCCCAAAAAACCCTATATCCTAATAAAAGGACTTTTGTAATATAAATTTATTACCCTTTTTCTTTGGAAATTCCCCGCAGTGCATCGTCCCAACAGGGAACTCTTTTGTTTTTTTATGTCCCCAACACAAAAGAAACAACCGTCCCGGGCACCATGAGAACGGTGAGCAAAGGGGTTTGTCTTCTTCAGGACAGCATTTGAATTTACAACCCCCTTGTCCTGCCTTTCTGAAACAATTTCAGGTGCAAACAAATAAGGGTTTAGGTTTGGGGGGGAAAAAAAAAATAGACAAAGCATACAAGGTTTCCAGTTTTTAAAAGGCAAAGGGGGGGCAGTTTTTTAAAAAGGGAAAAGGGTTTTAGGGTACACCTGTACAGGAACAGCATAAGTAAGTAAGCAAAAAATAGCACAGAAAGATGAACGAAGATGAAGCAAAACATCTGAGAATATTACCCCAATTTGGCAATAGGGTTTATAAGGGTCATGTAAAAGAACAAAGGGCTTGGACCCGGGAAAATGTACAGTGCCACTGGTTTTTATTACAAACCTGTTGGCACTCAATTGCCCCTATATAATGTCTCTATATGTCACACAGTACTATTATCATATTATGCTCTGCTATTATTGTACTCTATTTCTGAAATATAAGCTATGTTACTGGGGAAGCATATTTCCAAAAAACAGCGTAAGATTGCCACATTTTGTGTTCCTCTGTATCTTTGCAAATCTATGGTTAAGTAAGGCTATGCAAGTGTTGCTGCAGAAGACATGGATCCATAATATGGCAGCAACCCCTACATCTTTTCATTATATATATTCATATCTATCTATCTATCTATCTATCTATAGGGTGCGAACAACAGAAGGATAACTTTGCGTCAAATGGTTAACATAAACAGGTTACTCTCACCAGAACAGTCTCTCACAAAGTAAAGGAAGGTATTGTCCAGTTTTGTCCAGTCTGTCTATCAGAGATCAACACATGAGAACTTCCCAACACAACTCCAGGCTTGGAGCCACACCTCTCTCAGCCCACCTGACTTCCTGGCTTATATAGGCCAGGGTAAACCTGGGATGGATAATGGGAGCAGTCATCCCACCCAACTCTGAGACTTCTCCTAGAATAAAACTGCTTGTAATCAGTTGTTCTAAATTTGAGAATCATGTTAGCAACCTAAGGTTACTGACTCATTCTATCCGCCCTACTTCACAGAGGCCCTGAACCATGGTGACACATATTGGCCTTCAACCACCAGACCTTGTGCCTTGTCACAATATATATTATTTATCCTTGTTAACTTTTATTTTTAAGTTTCAGAAGTGATTGATTGTTGAGCGATACTAAAATAAATTTTTCTGTTGATAAATGTATTCAATATTTTTTTTTTAAAATAGCTGAGACTGTGACTGCAATAAAAACTGTAGGTTTTCCCTCATAACGAACACAGCAAAGGTGTGTATGAAATACAGAGTCACTTATTAAATGCCTTGTAAATGCCTTGTAGGACCCTGTTTTACAAACACAATCCAATATCAGCAGCACTAAAAAACAGTCAATAAGAACGTTGGAATTATTGGAAAAGCATTTCTGCTTCTTTAGATACATGAAAAATTTAGGTTCTTAGTGCACATTTTTGATCAAAATTGTAATAAGCCCACCTGCTGTCGACAAGTTGACCTCAATACCGGTGGGAACCTACTGTATATATTATGTCTCTTGGTGCTTGTTTATACCTCTACATTTCAGGGAGAGAAGATTCAAGCTACAAACTACTCTGCATTGATTTAAAAATCTGTGCAGGAGGGTGGAGGGCAAAATCCAAAATGGGGCAGCCACTCCCCCATACAAAGAGTCTACAAATAGAGTTTGTCAAATAGTCTAAAAAAAAAATGGAAATCTAATAAGAGAACAAAGAGTGACTTTTAATAACCATATTTACTATTTTGCCATAGGCAAACTTAATTCTATCAGTTCTCAATCTATAAAGCACTAAAACTTAACCTCGATACACACTATTTTAAAAACCTGATTTCTAACCTCTCAATTTGTCCCTTTCTAATTGTGAAGGAATAACCCCTTTTCTATTATCAAGTCTGGTGGAACACCACCTTTTAGCAGGGAAACCCTATGTATACAGTGATTTTCTAACTCCAAAAAGGAATCCAAAACATCATACTTGGGCAATCATCCCTAATCTAATGGCCATGAAACATATAAGCTTTCTTTGTGAGACCCTCTGCAGCAGGTAACACAGTAGAAAGAGGTAGGAAATCACAAATTAAAATGTCATGCCTGACCTCCCCAACATGTTTCACCAGCTAACTGGCTTCATCAGGGGACAGAGGCCAGGCCTCTGTCCCCTGATTCAGCCAGTTAGCTGATGAATATGTAATATATGAACTCACTGTGTCCTCTCTCGGTTTGGGTGGAAGGCAACTGCACTTGCGCGGCATTTCAGGGTCCACCCCCTTTGTCAAGCTCACTAACTATAGGAGACTGCTGCTCTTTTATCCTATGTTGCTGATAGATGTAAACCCCTTAGGGTCCGCGTTATGTCACATGTGCATCATACATTTAACCCCAACAGGTTTGTATTACATTTATCTTTTAAATATATGTGCTCTCTTGTGCTCTTTAGCTATCAGAAACTACTATTCTTTTATCCTATACTACTGATAAATGTTAATCTTTTAGGGTCCGCATTGTATCATACATTTAACCCCAACAGGCTTATATTACGTTTATCTTTTAAATACATGTGCTCTCTTGTGTCGTTCAGTGATAGTCCAGACTAACAGAGTTGTAATACAATTAGAGTTTGGTCTGCAGATCCAAAAAGTTTTTTTTTTTTTTTTTAAATGAGCATAGGTGCACGCTGGTGTGGCAGTAAAATACAAACACAATCCCGAGACAGGTGGATTTATTACAATTTTGATCAAAAATATACACTAAGAACCTCAAATGTTCATGTATCTAAAGTAGCAGAAATACTTTTCCAATAATTCCTACGTTCCTTTTGACTGCTTTTTTAGTGCTAGTAGTGTGCTGCTGATATTGGATTGTGGTTATATTTTACTGCCACACCAGCATGCACCTATGCTCAGTTAAAAAAAAAAAAACTTTTTGGATGTGCAGACCAAACCTTGTTTTTCTAGCCTGTTTTATAAACCTGTATGCAATCTCTGTGCAACCACATGATATTTCTCTATGGCACTGTTCTATGTCAATATCTTACCTAAAAGAAAATGTTTAAACGGAGAGAGCAGAATCCATCCATGGCCCATTTTTTTATCTATTAAATTTCTATAAATCTGACCAAAAACCTCAATGTATCATTGTTTATAGAGCTAAAAAAACACATCCATCCATCTAATTCAGGCTATAGTCCTGCAGTGTTGATCCAGAGAAAGGCAAGAAAAACCCTATGTGGTCGAAGTCAATTGCCCTCATTTTAGGGCAAACATTTCTTTCCAACTCCAGATTAAACAGCCAGAAAAAAAATAGCTGGAATGACTCTTCTCCAGACATCTAGCACAACATGTATGAACGTTGGTGCAGACAAGCCTGTTCTAAATCGCTTTAAGGTAGTGTAGTATGCACCAGAATGTATAAATCTGCTCTACTGCAGTTCGTGTGTGTAGTGTCCATATGACAAGACTGGCTCAGGCAGACCACCTTTAACCCCTTCCCGACATTGGGCGTATGCATACGCCCTAGCGGGAAGTGACTTCCCGCAAATGGACGTATGCATACGCCCTGGCGATCGCGCGGGCTTTCGGCGAGGGCCCCCCGACCGGAT